>NC_069483.1:20416862-20595809 GCF_026875155.1 Cherax quadricarinatus | reverse complement strand
ACCCCTTTTTGAAAAAAACAGAGAGTTTTCCTTTGTGGATGACACCTGAATTTGCATGATAGTGTCACCCATCGATGACATTCAGAGATTCCAAGTGGACATCAACCAAATCTCTACAGGGGCCACGGAAAACAATATGAAGCTCAGTGAAGAGAAATTTCAATTATGCTATGGAAAACTTGAGGAAATTAAAAGTGTATTGGAGTATAAAACAAATTCCAATCACACAATAGAACGAAAAACTAATGTGAAGGACCTGGGAGTGATAATGTCAGAGGGTCTCACTTTCAGAGATCACAACAATGTATCTACCATATCTACTAGGAAAATGTAGGATGGATAATGAGAACCTTCAAACCTAGGGATGCCAAACCCATAATGATTCTCTTCAAATTGCTTTTTCTCTCTAGGCTGGAATATTGCTGCATGCTAATGGCCCCTTTCAAAGCAGGCAAAATTGCAGACCTGAAGAATGTACAGTGGACCCCCGCATTTCGGCGGCTGCAACTTTCATGAAATCTGACTTTAGGCAACTTTTTTCATCAAAATATAGCCTCGCGGTTTGTGATTGGCCTCATGATTCGGCGACCGTCTGGTATGCATTCGAGCAGCATCCCAGCATCAGCGCACATACAGAGCCAGTCTTCTGCACCATTCACACTCAATGTGCCATTGTTTATCAGCGAGTGACCATCATCGCACGCGTTCATACGATACATTTCGTAATATTCCTTTATTTTTTGTGCTTCCAACTGCTAAATAAGCCACCTTGGGCCCAAAGAAAGCTCCTAGTGCCAGTCCTTTGGTAAAGAAGGAAGGAAATACAATAGAATTCAAGAAAAAACTCGCAGCAAAGTACCAAAGTGGGGGAGGAAGAGAGAGGGGAGATTGTGCCTTCCTCAGTGATTGACTGATTCTACGATATGTACGATACTAAAGCAGCAGGTATCGATAAAGGCTATAGTGCCAGCCAGAGATAAAGTGTAGCATTAACAGTGTAGCAAGTAAGTTAAGCAATTTAGCAATGGAAAAACGACACGAAAGTAACTCTCCAGTGTTGTTGGAGGTGTATAGGGCCACTGAACATATGCTGCCCTGTATCTTCCACCACCCTAAACTTCTGGCAGCATCTCCTCCATCAAACTAACTAATTAAACAAACATCCTTAAATTACGTACATTGTTTCAGTGTGAATAATGGTGGTGGCTTCTGCTGCCGCCTCCACCACCACTAATATGTACAGCTTCTCTCAGTGGCCCTTATAAACCCAACAACAACACCATCACCACTTACTCCTCACATACGTTATGACATATTTTATTCATTATAGAGTATATATCATGTTTCTATGTTATTAATATTGTTTATTATGTCATATTAGATGAACTGTGATAGATAAATAAGCTGTAGAGATGATATTAGCGTCATATTGAAGCATAATAAACTCGCCTTCCTCTCCCCTCCTACCCGACTTCCATACACCAACAAGAGTCTTCAATAAAGGTAAGTGTGATGTTAAATGTTCATTTATCCATTTTATTAGTGCTTTATATTTATTTATCATTGTTTTCTGTATGTAAATCTATATTTAATCTTTAAAAAAAAAATTATTTTTTGCTAATACTTTCAGGTGTTTGAAACGGATTAATTGAATTTACATTATTTCTTATGGGGAAAATGGTTTCACCAGTCATGAATTTCTCCATTCAGCAGACTCTCTGGAATGGATTAATCATGAAACTCGGGGTCCACTATGCAGAGAGCTTTCATGGCACCTATAAGTACGATAAAGCTCCTTGCAGCGGCAGCAGTGGCACTCAAGCTCTGTCATTTTTTCACCAGCCAGAGCCCATCAACACTTCTATGATGGCCTAATTGCAAACATAACTGTACTAACACACATAGAACCTAGAATGACCCAAGATTACCAACAGTGGTACCAACAAATCGAGAAATTGACAATCGAAGTGAAGACTGCCCTTCAAACCCCAAGCACAGCCCCACTGCCAGACGATCACTTACTCCATGCTCTCAACAAATATAGCTTCTCCATCTTACTACAACAACTCTTGTACTACTATAAGGCCAAATCTCAGAAGAAACAACAGCAAGAACAGCAAGGAAACACCTAGAAATCGATTATTCCACATGACGACCCAGCAGGATACCGGTGCCCCGTCCACCCCCCTCACCACCCAAGGTGACGCATCATCAAGTTGTTAGGATAGGATTTCGTTCGGATTTTTAACCCCGGAGGGTTAGCCACCCAGGATAACCCAAGAAAGTCAGTGCGTCATCGAGGATTGTCTAACTTATTTCCATTGGGGTCCTTAATCTTGTCCCCCAGGATGCGACCCACACCAGTCGACTAACACCCAGGTACCTATTTGCTGCTAGGTGAACAGGACAACAGGTGTAAGGAAACGTGTCGAATGTTTCCACCTGCCGGGAATCGAACCCGGGCCCTCTGTGTGTGAAGCGGGAGCTTTAGCCACCAGGCCACCGGGCCTTGTTTTTAAGGGTGCTGATGATGAGCGAGACTTCTGTTGGGTTGGTTGGAGCTAGGAATAGTGTGTTCGGGTAGGTGCTTGTGAGGTAGTCAGATGGATGGGTGTTTGAGTTTGGGATTTTGCTTGCTAGATTCTTTCCTATGGCAGAAAAGAAAACATTGAGTCTGTTTGCTGTTTCAGTTGGTAGGAGTAGGGGTTTGTCTGATTTTGTTAATTTGATTACACGAATTTCAGATAGAGTTTTCCAGGTCTTTTTCATATCACCTTTAATGGTTTGTAGTCTGTTTTCATAATACAATTTTTTAGACCTTCTTATGAGGCTGGTAAGAGCTGATAAGTAATGTTTTGACTGGTCTCTAGTTATTTGGCCCATTCTGCACTGTTTTTCATATTGGTGCTTTGTGTTAATGGATTTAAGGGTGCTGGGTGTTAGCCAGGGACTATTCAGTCTCTTAGCTGTGATCTGTTTAGTTTATGTACGAAAAAGCTTCTCAAGTATTATTTATTTTATTTTATTTTTTATTATCACACTGGCCGATTCCCACCAAGGCAGGGTGGCCTGAAAAAGAAAAACTTTCACCATCATTCACTCCATCACTGTCTTTCCAGAAAGGTGCTTTACACTACAGTTTTTAAACTGCAACATTAACACCCCTCCTTCAGAGTGCAGGCACTGTACTTCCCATCTCCAGGACTCGATTTTCCGGGCCGCCTTTTCCCTAAACCCCCTTCATAAATGTTACTTTGCTCCCCCCCAACCCCCCAAAACAGCACGTAAAGAAATTAAAAACCCCATTTGTCCCCCATTCACTCCAAAAAACCCGCCCCGAAAGCCTGCGGGGAAGGGCCAAAGCCCCTCGCACAAAAAACTTCCCTTCACCCCCTCCCCCCCCCCCAACCTTTCCGGGCCAAACCCCTACCCCCCCTTTCCCTTTCCACTACAGCCCTGATACCCTTGAAGTACTCTGTTTCGCCCCCTACTCTTTACGTCCGAACCCCCTTTAAAAACCCTTTTCCTCAGCCCTCTGGACAAATTTTTTGGTTTAAACCCGCACCTCCTCCTAACCCCAAAACCCAAAAAAATTTTCTTTTCATTATATTCACCCCAAACACTTCCCCTTTAAATAAAAGGAATTTTTCCATCCTCCACCCCCTCTCCTCGCTGAAACCATTCATCCCCCCATGCTTCACACCCTTTTAAAAGAGCGGGTTTTAAAACTTTTACTCCTTTAAAATTCCCCCTCGTTCCCCACCAAAGGGGAAAAAATTTCTTTGTCCCCCAAACCCCAAAAGGGGCACCATTTCCCCTTTTCCCCTCATAAATTCTTATTCACCTCATTTTCATAGACCCCCCCCTTTGGGGACACTTTCCACCCCCAAATATCGGGAATAATTCCCCTTTCCCCCCACACTCCTCCCCCCCACGGATATCCAATTTTTTCATCACCTAATCTTTTTTTTTATCCTCTTTAACCTACTTTTTCCCTTTTTGACTTTTTTAATTTTTTTTTTTTTTTTTTGCACACCCAAAACCAAATTCATCCCCCAAATTTTTCTGCAACTTCTTTCAGAATCCCCCAAGGCAGTTTCCCCCAAAAGCAATTGTGCCCAACTCCCGTTTTTGTGTGATTCTTATCTTTTAACCCCCGGGCCCTCTTCCCAAAGGGGAACCCTCGCTTTTTACTTTTTTAAAAAACCCCATTTTATAAAATATTAAAAACCAGGGTGAAAACCACTTTCCTTTTTGTAAGGCCTTACTTTTACTGGGAAAAAATTTCCCTTTTTCCTGCATACTCAAATTGGCCCCCTACCTCGAAAAAAACCTTCACTGCTTTCAGTAACTTACCTCCAAACCCCCTCCCCGGGAACATCTTTGCCAAAACCCCCCCCCCAAAAACCCACCCTGTCATACCCCTTTTTTCCAAATCCAAAAAATTTCCCCAAAAAGACCTTTTTTGGCCTTTATCAAAATACTGTTCATTTTTATGTTTACTGTAAACATTGGCCAACCCCCCCACCTTTCCAAAAGCCCCCCTTGTTCATTGCTTCCAAACCCTCCGTTTACTTTTAAATTTCTTTCGTAAAAACCCTCTCCCATACACTTTCCCCGGGTTTAAAACCAACACTTACCCCCCTTAAATTTTTGCCCTCTTTTACCCCCTTTTCCCCTTTATACAAAGGAATTTTCATGCTCTCTCCCAAATCCCTGGGTACCGTACCCTTTTTCCAAAAACTTTAAATTAAATAATTGCATCAACCACTCCAAAACTATATCCCCCCCGGGCTTTTTAACATTTCTATTTTTTACCCCATCAACCCCGGCTCCCAAAAACCCCTTTCATTTTACCTACTCCCTCACGAACTTCCCCCACACTCACAACGGGCTCTTCCTCACTCCTACAAGTTGTTTTTCCCTTTCCTTGCCCTTAAAACAAATAAAAAGTTTCCCCCTTTCCCTTCATCAACTTTTAACAATTCCTCAAAAAATTCCCCCCCTTTTTCCCCAATACCTCTAACCTTTTTTTAATAATCCCCCCTCTCCTTTTTTTTAACTGAAAAATTTCCTTTTGGTTTCTGGGTTTCCCTTTAAATTTATTAATCTCACTCCAAAATTTTTTTCTTATTTTCAACAAAATTTGTTGAAAACCCACTCACCCATTTCTCCTTTTGCTCTCTTTTTCCCATTGTTTCCCCCCCACTCTTTTAAAACCTTCCCCTTTTGTCTCCCTATACTTTTCCTCCGGGCACCCATTTTTTATTTGTAAAAACTTTTTCAAAAGTAACTTTTTCTCCCTTACTACTCTTTTTTTACATCTCTTTCCACCAACGCTCCTTTTCCCTCCCCACCCCACTTTTTTTAAAACCAAAATTTCTGTTTGAACATCTAACATTTCCCTTTTTTAAACCTCCCCCCATACCTCTTCGCCCCCCCATTGCCTTTTGCTCCCCTTAACCCTTCTACCCCTCCTTAGCTGTTTATTCTTCCCCTAACTGCCCCTTTTTTTAGTTTAAAAAACCTTACCTCTCTCTTCCCTGATGCCCCCTATTCCCCTTGTACCCCATCTACCTTTTACCCCTAAGGTTTTGCTACAACGGAAAGTGTCTGATATATCGGGGGCCCCCTCTAAAAACATGTACATCCTAAAGTCACTCAACTTTCTTTTTCTCCCAATTTTTTAACCCAAAACAAACTACCTGTCATTTTCCCCTACATCTTTATTTTTGTATCCCTTATTTATCCTCTTTTTTTTAAAAATGTTTTTTCCTAAAACAAAACCCTTTCTATAAAAAGTTCAATCAAAAGGGCCCCCAATTATCATTACACCGGGCCCCCCAAACTTCCCTTTACCAAAAAAACCCTCCCCCAAAAAGTTTCTCCCACTTTGCATTCGGGTTTCCCCAAACCAAAATTTCTTTTCTCACTTGGTTCAAAGGGTTCCTTTTCTTTTCACTTAAATCTCCCAAAATCTCTCTTTCTCCCCCCCTACATGCTCCCCTTCTCCAGGTGTTTTCAGGGCTTATTATGACCCCCCTTTTCCCGCACCCAAACCCTTTAAACTTTAATCCCCATAATTCTTGAATTCACATTCATATTTTTTTTTTCCCCTTCCAAAACTGTTTCCTTTTTCCAACTTTAAATGCTCCCCCTTCCTTTTCTCAAACCCCCTCTCAGTACCCCCGATTTAACCCCATTTTTTTCCCCCCCAACCGAAACCCCCCTTTACCCCCTTCAGTTTTGGTTTCGCTTGGGGCCCCGGGGACTTCCAATTTCCTTTTCTTTCATAACTCAGAAATCACCCTGTTTTTTGGTATCCGCACTACACCCAAACGCCCATTCAAGCACCCCGGGTTTAAAATTTTTTCTTCTTTTCTTTTTTAGTTTAAAGGGGTTTCAGGAGAAGGGGTTACTAGCCCATTGCTCCCCGGGAATGGCTAGTCTTTTGGGAACACTCTTTAATAAATTTCCCTCGAAAACTTCCCCCTTCCCATCAATTTTTCAAAAAAGCAAGGGGCCCCTTTATTCACAAAAGGGGGAGTCAAAAAAGACTTGAATAACTTAGACCCCAAAATCTAACTTTCCTCTGCTCTTAAAAAACTTTTTAAAAATTAATTCAAAGGGCCCGGGCTATTCCCCCACCCCCGTCCCCTCAGGACATACCCCAGCCCCCTCGGTTTTTGGGTTCAGGACTGTTTAAAAACACAAATGATGCTATTGTACACACGCTTTTTTGAACTAAAACACGCCCCCGAGAAGAAAGAATTTCCCAAAATGGAATTTTTATTGTTTACATAAAGCTTTTGAAACAGGGTGCCCCCCGATTTGCTGCACATTTTAAAATTTAAAACCCCTAAAAGGGATAAAAGGGCACTCCCTCAAATTCCTAAAGTCAACCCTTTGTTAAACCCGAAAACCAATTTTGTGTAACAAAGGAGCTCTTCCACACAACCCGTTTTAAATTTTGGGGGCCCACAAGGAAGTGCCTTGGCCCCTCTCCTCTTTCTCATTTTCATCAGTGACCTACGGGGGTGCATCAAAAAACCCCAAATCCCTATTTTTGCAGATGAAACCCCAAAGTTTCCCCCAAAACCCCAACCCATCATTTCTGGCTAAAACTGTTAATGCTGAATTGCAAGGGAAAAATCTACCTGGGTGATGACAACAAGCTTACCCCTAAAAATTTTTCATAACCCCTTTTTATTCAGTTTGGAAACAGGCCCCCAAAAAGTTCCACTTAAAAAATAGCACCAAAAGGAACCCCTTTACAAGATCACAGAGGGGGGAAATTTCCCAGGGAATCCACCCTTTGGGCAGTAGCCTTAAAATTCCGGGCCCATATACAACCCAAATTTCCCAAAAAAGTTTTCGGGCAGTAGGCCCCAAATTTTCAAAGATATTTTACTATGTTTTCCCCCAACCGGGTCTCCCAAAACCCTTTTTTGGGGGGGTTCACTCACCAAACTACCCTTATCTCACAAAGGAAATTTTTTGCATGGGGATCAACAACATTAAATCACCCAAAAAACCATAATAACCCAAACAAAAGGCGCAGTCAGAATGGATGATAAATTTTTCCCACTCCAGGAAAAACATACTCCACCAATATTCGAAAATCTAAAACCCACTACTAAAGGTAGTAGGTTGGTAACACAAAACCCCCCAGGGGGACTACCGTCCTGCCCGATGACTGGAAAAAAGAAACCTTTAACCCCGTTTTTTCATGATGGAAGGGTTGCTGGGTTTTTTTTTCTGTCTCATAAAAAACGCTAGATAACAGGGTTTTTTCTACTCCTACTAACAATTTTTGGGCAAACTTCACAGACAAAGCACATTTATATAATTTTTCATTTAAACTAGGTTTTTTTTTTTCCCTTTTTTTAAATAGTTCCCGGGGCTTCTTTTTTTTCTTCTATTGGGCCAAGGGGGGAAAGGGGGAAAAAAGGGTTTTTTCCTCCGTAGCCATGCTTTTGTATGAGGCGACCCCCAAAAAACCGGGGGCAAGGGGTAGTAAACCCCCTTTCCCGTAGACACTTACAAAAAAGAGAAAAAAAACTTAAAAAAACTTGGGGTTATTTAAATGTGCTGGGTGTGTGCGGGTGACAAGAAAACCCCGATGATTGCTGATGTTTTTGAATAAAAGAATTTGGAAAGTCCGGCCCTAAGCGAAAAAAAAGCTGAAGGGGGAGGGGGTTTTCCCGTGGGGGGAAATAAAAGGGGGTTAAAAACTGGAGTATCTGAGAGAAATTAAAGCAAAAAGGAAAGGGGGAGCGTAATGTTAAAAAACAGATTATGGAAGGAGAAAAGGGGAAAAGGGAAAGTGTTTAAAATTTAAGAAAATTATGGGGATTAAAGAAAAGGGTTGGATGCGAGAAGTGGGTATAATAAAGGGGTATGACCTGGAGAAGAGAGGAATGCAGAGGAGGGGGAGGATTTTTGGGAGATTTTTAGTAAATGTATGGGCCCTTTAAAACCAAGTGGGGAGAGTAATTGTGGTAGGGGACCTAAATGCTAAAGGGAGGAGAAAACTTTAGAGAGGGTGTGGTGGGAATTTGGGGGTCCCAGGGGGGTAAATGATAATGGACCCCTTTTGATTGAACTTTGTATAGAAAGGGTTTAGTTATAGGTAATACATTTTTTTAAGAAAAGAGGATAAATAAGTATACAAGATATGATGTAGGGCGAAATGACAGTAGTTTGTTGGATTATGTATTGGTAGATAAAGACTGTTGAGTAGACTTCAGGATGTAATGTTTATAGAGGGGCCACAGATATATCAGATCACTTTCTAGTTGTAGCTACACTGAGAGTAAAAGGTAGATGGGATACAAGGAGAATAGAAGCATCGGGGAAAGAAAAGAGGGAAGGTTTATAAACTAAAAGAGGAGGCAGTTAGGGTAAGATATAAACAGCTATTGGAGGATAGATGGGCTAATGAGAGCATAGGCAATGGGGTCGAAGAGGTATGGGGTAGGTTTAAAAATTGTAGTGTTAGAGTGTTCAGCAGAAGTTTGTGGTTACGGGAAAGTGGGTGCGGGAGGGAAGGGAGCGATTGGTGGAATGATGATGTAAAGAGAGTAGTAAGGGAGAAAAAGTTAGCATATGAGAAGTTTTTACAAAGTAGAAGTGATGCAAGGAGGAAAGAGTATATGGAGAAAAAGAGAGAGGTTAAGAGAGTGGTGAAGCAATGTAAAAAAGGGGACAAATGAGAGGTGGGTGAGATGTTATCAACAAATTTTGTTGAAAATAAAAAAAAAGTTTTGGAGTGAGATTAACAAGTTAAGAAAGCCTAGAGAACAAATGGATTTGTCAGTTAAAAATAGGAGAGGAGAGTTATTAAATGGAGAGTTAGAGGTATTGGGAAGATGGAGGGAATATTTTGAGGGAATTGTTAAATGTTGATGAAGATAGGGAGCTGTGATTTCGTGTATAGGGCAAAAAGGGGGAAAAAACATCTTGTAGGAGTGAGGAAGAGTCAGTTGTGAGTGTGGGGGAAGTTCGTGAGGCAAATAGGTAAAATGAAAGGGGGTAAGGCAGCCGGGATTGATGGGATAAAGATAGAAATGTTTAAAAGCAGGTGGGGATATAGTTTTGGAGTGGTTGGTGCAATTATTTAATAAATGTATGGAAGAGGGTAAGGTACCTAGGATTGGCAGGAGCATGCATAGTTCCTTTGTATAAAGGCAAAGGGGATAAAAGGGGAGTGCAAAAATTATAGGGGGATAAGTCTGCTGAGTATACCTGGTTTAAAGTGTATGGTAAATTATTATTGAAAGAATTAAGAGTAAGACGGAGAATAGGATACAGATGAACAAGGAGGCTTTGGGAAAAGGAAAGGGGGGTGTGGACCAGGTTTTTTACATTTGAAACGTAAAAGGGAAAAACCCGTATTTAGAAAAAGGCTAAAGAGGTCTTTTTTGGCATTTATGGATTTGGAAAAGGCGTTTTTTGACAGGGTGGATGGGGGGGGCAATGTGGGATTTTGCAAGTGTTTGGTAAAGGAGGTGGGTTTTACTGAAAGCAGTAAATGAGTTTTTTGAGGATAGTGAGGCTAAAGTTAGAGTATGTGGGAAAAGGGGGAAAAATTTTTTCCCAGAAAAGTGGGGCCTTAGACAAGGATGTGGGGGAGTCACCGTGGTTGTTTAATTTTTTTATGTGGGGTTGTAAGAAAAGTAATGCGAGGGTCTTAAAAGGGGGGGGGGCGTGGATTTAAAAAGATAAAGAATCACACCCCAAAGTGGGAGTTTTTTCACAGTGTTTTTTTGCTTTTGACACTGTGCTCTTGGGGGATTTGAAAAAAGTTGCAGGATTGGTGGATGAATTTGGAAGGGGGGGTCCCAAAAGAAAAAAAATTGGGAAGGGGTGAATCCAGGAAAGGTAAGGTTTGGGATAAACAAAAAGTTTAAAGGGTAAATGAAAGTTTGGGAATATCAGATTGGGGGGGAGATTATGGAGGGAGGTGAAGGGTATTCAGATTTTGGGAGTGGACGTTTTCAGGGGGAGGGGTCTATGAAAGATGAGGTGAATCATAAAATTTTGTGAGGGAAAAAAAGTGGTGGTGAAATTAGGAGTCTTTTGGGGGACAAAGAACTTTGTCCTTGGGGGCCCAAAGAGGGGAAATGTATGGAGAAGTTAGTTTTCCCAACGTCTTTATTTTATGGGGGAAGCGTGGGTGATGAATTTTGGCAGCGAGGAGAAGGCTGGGGCAGTGGAGTTTGTCATTTTGAGGGAAATGGGGGGGTGTGAATATAATCCCAGAAAAATTCTTTATTTTGGGAAAGTTGGGAGGAGGTGGGGGTTTTCCCAAAACCCTGTTTTTCCAGGGGTTTGAGGAAGGGTTGTTGAGGTGGTTCGGAATTTTTAGAGAGAATGGAGCAAAACAGAATGACTTAAAGAGTGTATCAGTCTGAAAGGGGAAAGGAAGGGGGGGGGGTAGGGGTGGCCTAGGAAAGGTTGGAAGAGGGGGTTTAAAGGGGGTTTTTGGGTTTTGGAAAGGGGCTTGGATTTCCCCGCAGGTATGAAAATGAGCGTGTTTGTAGGATTGAATGGAGAAAAGGGGGTTTTTTTAATACTTGACGTGTTTGTTGGAGTATGAGAAAAGTAACATTTATAAGGGGGTTTCGGGGAAAACCCGGGGAGGCCGGACTTGAGTCCTGGAGAGGGGAAAAGTCCCGTGCCTGCATCTAAAGGGAAAGGGGTGTTAAGTTGCAGTTTAAAAACGTAGTGAAAAGCACCTTTGGCAAGCAGGATGGGAGTGAATGATGGTAAAAGTTTTTTTTTTTTTGGGCCACCCTGCCTTGGGGGGAAATCGGCCAGTGTGATAATAAAAAAAAAAAAAATAAAACTACTCCCCAAAAAGAGCACCCCTTTATTTATTCTTGGGGCCTACTACTTTACTAGAAACTACACTAAAAACATAAACCCTTTACTCAAATTTTCCTCCCCAACCCTTAAAAGGCCCGAAAGGGACCTAACACAAGATACAGATCACCTTTTGTGTCCCCCGTGTCCACACCAAAACTTTTGTAAGAATCTATGCACAAAAAGGGCCCCCCCAAAAATTTGGGAACTCATTAACCATTAAATATAAAAAGAACCAAGTCTAAACCCATAAATTAAAGACTTTCTCAAAAACCATTTTCCCACCCAAAAACTAAATATTAAAATACTCAGTTTTTAAAATTAAAGATTTTCCCCAATTCCCCTAAATTTAACACTTAAAAATTTTAAATCCCCAAAATTTTCCCTATTTTAATTTTTAATTGTTAGATTTTTGTATTTTTCCCTCCCAAAAAATATATTTTTTCCCCCAATTTTTGCTTTTCTCATGCTGAAAACTATTTTCCCCAGTGCCCCAATATTAAAATTCCCCAATAATAAAAACAAAAATTTTTTTAAGTGATATACAAAACCCTAAAAAAATTACGTACCTTCAAATTGCCCCATTTGTAAATCCCAGTTTTTTTAATTTGATTTAAACTTAGGGCTGTTTTAAATTTAAAAAAAAAATTTATAAAATTTAAAACCCAAAACTTTGTTTCAATTTCTTTAGTTTTAAGTATTTCCTGTAAGCCTTTTAATTTAGTCTCCCCATAATCCCCTGGCGGGTTTGTGGCTCTTTTTTGTCTGCAACTCATTTTTGGGAAATTTAAAGAATTCAATGTAAACTTGCAAAAAAATTTTAAAAATTGTATTGTAAATTACTGGGAATGGTTAAAAGGCCCCTTGTTTTTTTAATCCCTGGATTCAGGGAAAGGGAAAGATACATGAAAATATACGTTTGGGAAAAACCTTTAGAGGGATTTGTCCCAAATTTGCACATGAAAACACTCATAAGAAACCCAAAAGCCCTGGACAGGAGATGAAACCACCCCCCCAAGGGGAAAAAAAGGGGGCCCTAAAAAATACAAAAGGACAATAAAATTTAAGTGTTGTGGCCCCAAAGACTGTTAAAATTTCCCTCCCAGCACCCCACAAAAAAGGGGATTAAAAAAGCCCCTGGTTTTTCTTCGGGAAGGGCCCAGGGCCCAGGCATTTAAAACCCTTTTAAAGGGCCCAAAACGTTTTTATACTTTTTTTTCAACATTTGATAGTATGTAAAAAAGTAATTTTTTTTTTTTTACTTTTTAAAAATGTTAAAAAAAAAACTTTGATTTTTTTTTTTTTTTTTTTTTTTTTAAAAAATATGAAAAAAAAAAACGTAGATCTATTTTTGGAGCATACGCATGTGAACGTAGAAACTGCTTGGGGTTTACAGGGGTTTTTGTCCCGTACCGACCAGCTGGGCTGTGGTTCATACGTCGGTTTGCGTTTCGGCCGAGTAAAAAGGCCCGGTTTATCGGGTCTTAAACCCACAAGGGGCCGGGGCACAGGGCCAGGCTGGGGCAGTGGCGGATCCCCGAAACTCTTTCCAGGTATACTCCAGGTATGTTTTTGGTTTTAAACGGCAACTTTGTGGTGTATTTTTGGATTTGGGTTTTTTGGGTTTTTATTTTCGAAATTTTTTTTGGGATCAAATGATTTTGAATGAAAGATATTTTTACAAAAAATAGAGTTTATTTTGGGTTTTTTTTCAGGGGTTGGAGGTATCTTGGAAAAGAGTTCAAAGGGGTCGGGAAGGGTTTTTTTGGAGATGTTTATGGTTGGAATTAAAAAACCCGTCGTTTGGTTGGTGGGGAAATTTATTAGCAGAGTGTGAGAGGGGGAGGCCCCGCCTGCCTGTGTTGCCCGTTGGGCCTAAAACGTGGAGAACTGAGGGGAGTTAAAAGGGTTCTCAGGGACACATACGCATCAGTGAGTCACACATGCTAGTGCCTTTAAACCTATGAAAGGGGGCCTAAAATATATCATGGATGATACGTCTACAAAATTTTCTAAAAAAGTATAAGCGTATAGGGGAAATTTAGTAGCTATTTCTGACGCCTTTGGCCCCTGTTACAATGTCGTTTGACTTTCAAACTATGTAGAGGCTTTTAAAAAGGGAGGTGGCTCGGGCTGTTCTTACAATAGCAAAGAATTTTTGTAACTTAGAACTAATGGTGGTAAACGTAATGGTTATTAAAGTTTTAAAGGGTTTTAACGTAATGGGTGTTACAGTAATGCATTAGAATTTTAAAAAAAACAAATCATGGTATAATAAAGGATGGGAATTTTTTAAACGATCGATCCGTTTTTCATGGGACTCTTTTGGATTCTGAGGAAGAATTTTAATATTTACAAAAGGGGAAAAATAATTAACAGCAAAGACAGATCAGGCACGACATCATTATGTAATTTTTCAGAATTCGGAGGGGGAAAGTGAACACAAAAAAAAAAAATTTTTAAAAAATGATCAGCTTTAAAAATAAAAAAACCCCACGGCAACTTCTTATCTTGAACATTAATTATACAGGCTATGTACATTTAAACCCAAAATCCCCCGGGGGGTTTAAAATTTACATATGCAGAAAGGTTAAATTTTCTTTGGGAGGATCGAAAAATTTCCCTTTTCAAGGGGTAAAAACATGCCTTTACTGAGGGGAGGGATCTGGGAAAAAAGTTAAAAACTACAAAAAATACTTGGGGGTTTTTTTTACTTGTCGTTTTACCAAGGGGAAAAACGACATTTTAGGGGTTTATCATCTGACTGATTAAATTTGAGGTAGAGGGTTTCAGAAAATCAGGAGGGGGTTATCAGCGGGCTTCACATTTGCTGGGGTAAAAAATATTTTCCTCGACATGCGTAAAAAACTTTTATGATTAAAAAGCAATTTTTTACACTGACCGGTACTAATTTCTTTAAACCTTTTTGCTTTTTGCCCTTGATATGTTAACTATCGTTTAAAGGGCCAACAAACTTTTATCGAGCTTAGGCATTGCGGGGATGTTTTGTTGAAATTAAATCGCATTTTCTCCGAACCTACTTTAACTTTGGTTGGGGTTAGCACGGCTATTAGTTACTCTTGTGGGAAATTTTGCTGTTGGGCTTACGTAAATGTCTCACCCAAATTTTTCAAAAAAAAAAATTTTAGCTAAGTGGTTTTGAGTTGCTATAAAATCATCGGGTTGTAATTGGGTTTCGGTGGGAAAATAACAAATATAAAGGGAAACGTTTGTCTACCCCCGTTCAAAGGGATAATGTGGAGTGTCCCTATGGAGCATTTTAAGCAGAATTTATTTGCACATTAAACTTCTGGTATAACTTATCCCCGGTTTTTTACTTTTTGGGGGTTTATAGTGGGCCCCAAAACATCAAAATATTACTTCTTTGTTCGTTCTGCCCCAAACCCTTTCTCTCAGGATGATGGGGAACAATGGTTGACTTTTGAGAAATTTGTACAAGGTACCAAATTTTCCCAAAAATCTCATTATAGAAATTTAACCCCCTTATCTGTTTCTAGGGCTTAGGGGTGGTTTGCCTGCATAAAAAGGTTTTTTTAAAAGCTTTAGCTTCCGTTCGGCAGTTTAACTTACCTTGGGAATAAAGGGAAATAAATCACAATATCTGGTGAAATGGGTCTACATAACACACAGATGTTTGTTACCTTTGGGGAGAACATTTTAAAAAATTTGGGTTTAAAAAATCAAGCTCAACTCTTTCCCACGGTTCGCTAGTACATGTAGTTGGATACATCTGGATTGGATTAGGACCATTGACATTTCCTTTATGTCACATACAGACACTACATTTCTTAACATACTTGGAAATGTCAGTTGCCATACATGGCCAAAAGTATTTCATTCTGGCTTGTTTCCCAGAACGATCCATACCAGGGTGTGCAACGCCTGGTGCATCGTGAACTAGCTGTAGAGCTACGTTCACTAGTGACTGTGGAATTACTAATTACTAATTACTAATTGTTAAATGTTGATGAAGATAGGGAAGCTGTGATTTCGTGTATAGGGCAAGGAGGAATAACATCTTGTAGGAGTGAGGAAGAGCCAGTTGTGAGTGTGAGGGAAGTTCGTGAGGCAGTAGGTAAAATGAAAGGGGGTAAGGCAGCCGGGATTGATGGGATAAAGATAGAAATGTTAAAAGCAGGTGGGGATATGTTTTGGAGTGGTTGGTGCAATTATTTAATAAATGTAGGGAAGAGGGTAAGGTCCCTAGTGATTGGCAGAGAGCATGCATATTTTCCTTTGTATAAGGCAAAGGGGAAATTAAAAGAGAGGCAAAAAATTATGGGGGATAAGTCTGTTGGGGGTGTACCTGGTAAAGTGTATGGTAGAGTTATAATTGAAAGAATTAAGAGTAAGAAGAGAATAGGATAGCAGATGAACAAGGAGGCTTTAGGAAAGGTAGGGGGTGTGTGGCTAGGTGTTTACAGTAAAAACTTTAAAGGGGAACGTATTTGGATAAGGTAAGGGGTCTTTGTGATTTAGGGATTTGGAAAAAGGGGGTTGACAGGGTGGATAGGGGGGGCAATGTGGAGATTTTGAAAGTGTATGGTGTAGGGGGGTTATAAAGCGTGAAGAGTTTTTAGGGGGATAGTGAGGTAAAATTTAGGTATGTGGGAAAAGGGGGAAATTTTTTCCCAGAAAGAGGCCTTAGACAAGGATTTTGGGATGTCACCGTGGTTGTTTAATATATTTATAGGGGGTTTTGTAAGAGAAGTAAATGCGAGGGCTTGGCAAGAGGCGTGGAGTTAAAAAGATAAAGAATCACACACAAAATGGGGAGTTGTCCAGCTGCTCTTTGCTGTGAACGTGCTTTTGGGAGTTTGAAGAGAAGTGCAGAATTGGTGGATGAATTTGGTAGGGTGTGCAAAAGAAAAAAAATTAAAGGTGAATACAGGAAAGATAAGGTTAGAGGAAACAAAAAGATTAGGTGTGAAAGATTGAATTTCAGTTGGAGGGGGAGAGGGATGGAGGAGGTGAAATATTCAGAATTTGGGAGTGGACGGTTTAGCGGGGGTCTAGAAAAATGAGGTGAAAACATAGAATTGATGAGGGAAAAAAAGGGGAGTGGTGCCTTAGGGTTTGGAGACAAAGAACTTTTTTTTCTTGGAGGCAAAAAAGGGGAATGTTGGGTATAGTTTTAACCAAAGCTCTTTATGGGTTGAAGCGTGGGTGTGAATGTTGCAGGAGGAGAAAGGGGAGGGCAGTGGAGATGTATGTCTGAGGGCAATGTTGGGTGTGAATTAATGCAGAGAATTCGTAGTTTGGGAAATTAGGGGGAGGTGCGGGGGGTTTCAAAACTGTTGTCCAGAGGGCTGAGGAAAAGGGTTGTTGAGGTGGTTCGGACGTAGAGAGAAGGAGCGAAAAAGAAGACTTCAAGAGTGTATCAGTCTGTAGTGGAAGGAAGGCGGGGTAGGGGGGCGGCCTAGGAAGGGTTGGAGGGAGGGGGGTAAAGGAGGTTTGGTGCGAGGGCTTTGGCTTTTCCCGGGCATGCGTGAGCGTGTTTGATAGGAGTGAATGGAGACAAATGGTTTTTAATACTTGATGCTGTTGGGGGTGTGAGCAAAGTAACATTTATGAGGGATTCAGGGAAAAGGGGAGGGGACTTGAGTCCCGGAGAGGGAAGTCAGTGCCTGATCTGAAGGAGGGGGGGTTTTTGTTGCAGTTTAAAAAAAGTAGTGTAAAGCACCTTCTGGAAGACAGTGATGGGTGAATGTGGTGAAAGTTTTTTTTTTTTGGGCCCCCCTGCCTTGGGGGGAAAAGGCCAGTGTGATAATAAAAAAAAAAAAAAAAAAAATACTCCCCAAAAAGGGGCACCCCTTTACTTATTCTTGTGTCTATCCCTTACTAGAAAAACTAACTAAAAACATAAACCCTTTACTCAAATTTTCCTCACCCCCTTAAAAGGACGAAACGCCTAAACAAGATACAGATCCCCTTTTTTGTGTACCCTTTGCCCCACCCCAAAACTATGAAAGAACTCTATGCACAAAAAGGGCCCCCCAAATTTTGGGAAAATCATTAACCATTTAAATAAAAAAAGAAAACCAAAAGTCTGAACATCAATTAAAGACTTTTCTAAAAAACCATTTTACTCACCCAAAAACTAAATATTCAATACTCAGTTTTTAAAATTTTTAAAGATCCCCCCAATTACCTAAATTTAAAATTTTCAAAATTTAAATCCCCAAATTTTCCCAATAAAATTTTAAATTTTTTGATTTTTGAAAAAAAAATTCCCTCCCAAAAAATAAATTCCTTTACCCATATTTTTGCATTTCATGCTGAAAACTATTTTCCCCCAGTGCCCCAATATTTTTATTCCAATAATATAACTTAAATTATTTAAAGTAAATTTTACACAACCTAAAAAAATTCGTACCTTAAAATTGTCCCAGTGTAAACCCCCAGATTTTTAACTTGGGGTTAACTTATGTCTGTTTTTAAATTAAAAAAAAAAATATACAATTGAAACAAACTATGTTTCAATTTCTCTTATTTAAAGTATTTCCTGTAACCCCAAAAAATTTAGTCTTGCCCATAATCCCCTGGCTGGTGTGGCTCTTTTTGTCTGCAATCTTTTTTGAAAAAAAAGAATTAAATGTAAACTTGCAAAAAAATTTTAAAAATTGTATTGTAAATTACTGGGAATGGTTAAAGGGCCCCTTGTTTTTTTACTCCCTGGATTCAGGAAAGGGAAAGTACATGTTAATATACGTTTGGGGAAAACCTTTAGAGGGTTTTGTCCCAAATTTGCACATGAAAATCACTCATAAGAAACCCAAAAGACTGGAAAGGAGATGAAACCCATCCCCCCAATGGAAAACGGGGGGCCCCCAAAAATACACTAAGGCCCAATTTCAATAAGTTTTTGTGGCCCCAAAACTTTTTAAAACTGCCTCCCACCCCGCATAAAAAGGGGGGAAAAAAATTTGACCCCTGGTGTCTTCGGGAAGGGCCCACGGGCCCAGGCATTTAAAACCCGTAAACGGCCCAAAACGTTTTTTATACTTTTTTTTAAAACATTTGATAGTATGAAAAAAGTAATTTTTTTTTTTTACTTTTTTAAAAAGTTTTTAAAAAAAAAAAACTTTGATTTTTTTTTTTTTTTTTTTTTTTTTTGAAAATATTTTAAAAAAAAAACGTAGATCAAAATTTTGGAGCATACGCATGTGAACGTAGATTTTTGTTGGAGTTTACGGGGTTTTAAGTCAGTACCGCCCACTGGGTGTGGTTCATACGTGGGTTTTTGCGTGCGGCCCAGTAGAAACGGGCCGGGTTTCATCGGCTTTTTAATCCCCCAAAAGGGCCGGGTCACGGGACCAGGCGGGCCCCAGTGGCTTTTGATCCCCAAAAACTCTTTCCAGGTATATTTCCAGGTATTTTTTTGGGGTTTGAAAGGGCAACTTTTTTGGTGTATTTTCGGTTTGGTTTTTTTTGGGTTTTTTCAAATTTTTTTGGTATAAACTGATAGAATGAAGAAAATTTTACAAAAAATAGAGTTGTTTTTTGTTTTCTTTTTCGGGGATTGGAGGTATCTTGAAAATGAGTTCAAAGTGTCGGGGGGGTTTTGTGGAGATTTTGAGGGTTTGGGGAATTAAACACAGTGTTGGTTTGGTGGGGAACTTATATTAGCAGAGTGTGAGGGGGAGGGGGCCCAGCCTGCCTGGGTTGCCTTTTTGCCCTGCGGGGGAGAAATGGGGAGAGTTAAGGATTCTAGGCACCTTTTTACGCATCAGTGAGTCACACATGCTAGTCGCTTAAGCCTACTGAAAGGGAGCCTAAATATATCATGGATGATACGTCTACAATATACTCACAAGTAAAAGACGTATGGGGAAATTCAGTAGCTTTTACTGACGCCGGGCCCCATGTTACAATGTCGTCTCGACTTACAATACTATGCTAGAGGTTTTAAAAAGGCAGGGGGCTCGGGCTGTTCTTACAATAGCAAAGATTTATGTAACTTAGAACTAATGGATGGTATCGAAAGGGAAAATTATTAACTTTTTAAATGGGTTGTTAATTTAATGGGTGTTACAGTAATGCATTAAAATTTAAAAAAAACAAATCAGGGGTTAATAAAGGAGGGAAATTTGATCGATCGATCCTTTAATTCATGCACTTTTATGGATTCTGAGGAAAAAATTTTAATATTTACAAAGGTAAAAAGTAATTAACAGAAAAGGGGCAGTTCAGGCACGACATAAATTATGTAATTTCTCAGAATTCGGGGGGGAACGTAACACAAAAAAAAAAAAAATTTTGAAAACTGATCGGGTTTAATAAAAAAAACCCCCAAAATGGCAATTCTTATCTTAAACATTTTAATTATACAGGCTATGTACATTTAACCCCAAACTCCACGGGGGGGAAGATTTACTATGCAGAATGGTTATTGTCTTTGGGAGGATCAAAATTCCTTTGCAAGGGGAAACCCAACTTGCCTTGATGAGGGGGGGATCTGAAAAAAGAAAACCCCCCCCCCTTACAAAAGATATTTGGGGGGTTTCTCTTTTGTCGTGTCCCAAAAGGAAAAAGACTTTTCGGGGTTGATCATTGATGTTAATTAGAGGTAGAGGGTCCCAAAAAGTCAGGGGGGGTTTATCAGCGGTCTTCAAATTAGTCTGGGTAGAAATTTTGTCCTCGACATGGAAACAAACTTATATGTTTAAATGCTTTTCTTTACACTGCCCGGTACAAATTTTTTTAAACCTTTATGCAAATTGCATTGAAATTTTTCAACTATCGAAAAGGGGACCAACAAACTTTTAGAGCTTAGGCATTGCGGGTTTTGTTGATTTAATTCAGCATTACTCCGAACCTACTTTAATTTTGGGTTTTGGGCTTGCACGGTATTATTTAAACCTTTGGAATTCTGTGTTGGATTACGAAGTGTCTCACAATTCTTCAAAAAAACATTTTGGGGCTAAGCGGGTTTATGATTTGCTAAAAAAATCATCGGGTTGAAATTGGGTTTCGGTTTTGGGTTTATAAAAAATTAAAAGGAAAAACGTTTGTCTACACCTTTCAAGGGCATAATGTGGAGTGTCCATAGGGAAAAGATTGTAAGCGGGAATTTATGCACTTTAAAATTTGGTTAACTTTTCCCAGGTTTCTTTTATTGGGGTTGATAGGGGGCTCAAAAACATAAAAGAAAATTCTTTTTTGTTCGTTCTCCCAAACATTACTCTCAGGATGATGGGGAAAAATTGGTTGATTTTGAGATCTTGTACAAGGTACAAAAATTTTTCCCAAGAATCTCATTATAAAATTTCACCTCCATTATCTTTTATTTGGGCTTAGGGGTGGTATCCCTGCAAAAAAATGCTTTCTTTTAAACGCTTTAGTACTGTCTCGGCAGTCTTTTCCCCGGGCAATAGGAACTAACTCACAATATCGGGGAAAAAAAATTTGATCTCCCATAACAAACAGATGTTTGTTACCTTGGGGAGAACTTTTTAAAAATTGGGTTTAAACAAATAAAGTAACCCTTTTTCCCCGGTTCGCTAGTCCCATGTATTTTGGAAATACATTGGATTGGTTTGGGGCCCATTGACTTTTTCCCTTTATGTCACTTCCCAGACACTACATTTTTTAAACCCATATTTGGGAAAATTGTCTTTTCCCTAATGGCCAAAAGTATTTATTTGGCTTTTTTCCCAGAACGATCCTACCGGGGTGGGCAACGCCTGGGCTTCGTGAACTAGCGTAGAGTAGGGTTCCAGTGACTGGGAATTATTTAATTATTTTAATTACAAATTTTTTAAATGTTGATAAAGATAGGGAAGTGTGATTTGGGGTTTTATGGGAAAAAGGAGGAAAAACATCTTGTAGGAGTGAGGAAGAGAAAAGTTGTGGTGTGGGGGGAAGTTCGTGAGGCGGGTGGGTTTAAAATAAAAGGGGGTAAGGCAACCCGGGAAATTGATGGGATAAAGAAAAATTTTAAAAGCAGGTGGGGATATGTTTTGGAGGGGTTTGGGTTTGCAATTTTTTAAATTTTAAATGTATGAAGGGGTAAGGTACCTTGTGATTGGCAGGAGCGGGAAAGTTCCTTTGTAAAAAGGAAAAAGGGGGAATAAAAGAGAGGGAAAAAAAATTATGGGGGAAAAGTTTTTGGGGTGTACCGGGTTTAAAGTGTAGGGGTAGAGTTAAAATTTGAAAAATTTAAGAGTAAGAAGGGGAATTTGGTTTAGCAGATGAACAAGGAGGCTTTGGGAAAGGTAGGGGGTGTGGGGGGACTAGGTGTTTACGTGAAAATAAAATTGAACAGTTTTTGGGATAAGGCTAAAAAAGAGGTTTTTGGGGCATTTATGGTTTGGGAAAAAGGGGTTTTATGACAGGGTGGATTAAGGGGGGCAATTGGCAGTGTTTGCAAGTGTAGGGTTTGTAGGGGTGGGTTTTACTGAAAGCAGTGAAGAGTTTTTACGAGGTTTAGTGGAGGTAAAATTTGATTTATTTTGGAAAGAGGGAAATTTTTTCCCAGTAAAAGTAGGTTAGAAAAAGGTTGTGTGTTTGTCCCCTTTGGTTTTTTTATTAAAAATTTATAGAGGGGTTGTAAAGGAAGTAAATGGGGCGAGGGTCTTGGCAAGAGGCGTGGTTAAAAAGATAAAAAAATCACAACAAAGTGGGAGGTGTCAAAAGTGCTCTTTGCTGAGACACTGTGTTTTTGGGGAGATTTTAAAGGGAAAAGGCTGCAGAGTTTGGGTTTGGTAAATTTTTGGTAGGGTGTCCCAAAAGAAGAAAATTAAAGGTAAATTAAGGAAAGAGAAAGGTTTTATGAGGATAACAAAAAGATTAGGTGGTTGAAAGATTGAATATCAGTTTGGAGGGGAGAGGTATGGAGGGGGTTGAACGTTTTCAGATTTTTGGGGAAAGGTGGCGTGTCAGCGGATGGGTCTATGAAAAAAGAGGTGAATCATAAAATTTTGTGGGGAAAAAAAGAGGGGTTTGGTGACTTAGGGGGTCGTGGAGACAAAGAACTTTGCCCTTGGAGGCAAAGGGGGAAATGTTGGGGAGTATAGTTTTCCCAACGCTCTTAGGGGGGTGTGAAGCGTGGGGGGGATGAATGTTGAAAGGAGGAAAAGGGGCGGGGGGGGGCAGTGGAGATGTCATGTCTGGGGGGCAATGGGGTGGGGGTGAATTTTAATGAAAGAAAATTCTTTTAATTTGGGAAATTTAGGAGGGGGTGCGGGTTTTTACCAAAACTTTTGGGCCAGAGGGCTGGGAAAGGGTTGTTGGGGTTTGGTTCGGAAAATGTAGAGAGAAGGGGAGCGAAAAGAATGATTTTAAAGGGTGTTTTCAGTCTGTAGGGGAAAGGAAAGGGCGGGGGTAGGGGTTTGGGCCCTGGGAAAGGGTTTGGGAAAGGGGGGGGTTTAAAAAGGGGGTTTTTTGGGGTGCGAGGGGTTTGGGACTTCCAGAGGCAGGCGTGAGCGGGGTTTATGGGAAATTTGAATGGAGACAAAGGGTTTTTTAATATTTTGACGTGCTTTTTGGAGTTGAGCAAAGTAACATTTATGAAGGGTTCGGGGGAAAAACCGGCGGGCCCGGATTTGGGGTCCTGGAGATGGGGAAGTACGTGCCTGCACTCTAGGAGGGGTGTTAATGTTGCATTTTTTAAAAAACCTGTAGTTTTTAAAGCCCCTTTGGCAAGACAGTGATGGAGTGAATGATGGTAAAAAGTTTTTCTTTTTTGGGCCCACCCTGCCTTGGTGGGCAATCGGCCAGTGTGAAAATAAAAAATAAAAAAAAAATATAAAACCCTTCTGTTTGGAGTCCCCAAAACCGGCGGTGCAATCAGTAATTTTGGCTCGTGACAAAGTCACTAAGGGGGGGTGGTGGTTTCAGCCCAAAATTAAGATTTTCCTGGAGGGGAAATCGAATCACCCCGGGACCACAAGGTTTCGGGTCTTTTTATGGGGGGTTTGAAAAACCCCCCCCCCCCCCCCCCCCCCGGTTGGAGGGGAAATGACTCCCCCCGTTTTAAAAAAAAACGCTATAACAGCAATATGGAAAGTAGAATGGATCTACTTTTCACCCCGGGAAAAAGCACAGGGGAAAAAAAATAAACCCGGTCGGCAATACTGGTATTCTTTTGGGTTTTGCACGGGGACACAAAAGGTATCAGTTTTAAAAGGGAGACTGCTCTAAAAAGTTAACAACACATAAAGATTACTCAGAAACAAATTTTTTCAATGCACGGATTACTGTCAGTGAGGAAGTATTTTAAAACTGGAACACAAGGAAAAAACCCAAAAACACTCAAGTGAGTACCTAGCACGAAAGTTTTTTCTGCAGCAGGCTTGTGACTAGGGAAAAGGTGGGAAAAACTGTTTCAAGTAAAGTTTTTTCTCAGAGCGTCCCCGGGGGAAAGGGAAAGTTTCTTTAAAAAAGTCGCCATCGCAAGGATTTTGTCTCAGCAAACCCCGGGGTTTTCGGGGTTTTCTCTGAAAACCCCAAAGGGAACTGTACACTATCCTGGTGCATGATATTGTGGCTGGATTCCAAAACAGGAGGGACAGTTTTATTAGTGCCCGACCCTGGCTTTCGTTAATAAGTTAAATTTAGGGGTCTATAGGAACTTAATTTTGAACCCTTTACATTTCGCAGAATTTAACAAAATCAGATACAAGCTGTGAGAAAAGCATATTGTTAAGAGCTAGGTATTTTCTTTCAGTCAGTTTAAAGGGGAAAATTAGGAAGTGGACTTTTTAAATTACTTTTACTGGCATGATATTTTCTATGTGGCATTCAAAAGTGACTGGGACAAACTTCTCAGGGAAAATTTACTCAAGGACATGAAAAACGAGGGAAAAATAGAGAGGGAAAATAAAGGGGCACAGTAAATTTAAAAGGGAAAAAAATGCTTAAAATATTTGCATAATAAAAAAAAATTTAAAAAGTCACACTGTAGAGCAAGGAAGGGTCACATAAAAAGACCAAAATGGATAAGCAACACTTTTAAAAACAAAGAGAAATTGTTTCTTTACTCAGATCAAATTTACTCAAATTTTCTTTAAATTTTAATTAATCGCCAGGAGTTGTCTTTACTCCCAGGGTTTAAAAAAGAAATTCAACAATAAATGATTAAAAAAATCAAAAAAGTTAAAATGGAATCAATAATTTTGTGCCAAAAATTTAAAAAGGATGGGGGAAAAAAAAATTTCTTAAAAAAAAAAATAAAAATGGACACCACAGAATAAAATATTTTTGCACAAAAAACACAAAAAATGTAAAAACTTAAATCACAGAAAATTGCACTGAGATAAAATGTTTGCAATATTGCAAAAAACAATTTTAATCAAAAAGTAATGCCCAAAACCCAAAATTAAAAAAAAAAAATTTTGAAAAAAAGAATTAATGGGCAGCACAATATTTTTCACAAGAAACATTGCAAAATGAGGGCAATACTGCAGGGAAAAAAAAAAATTTCACCCCACAAAAATGCAGTTTAAAAGAGCAACCAAAAAAATTATCAAGGGAAAGAAATGATTTAAATTTTTTGCTCTTTTTTGCAGCTTAAGCAAACTTACTGAACAAGCCAAAAAAAATGATTTACTTTAAAAAGAAGGAAAAAAATTTCCTAAGGGGAAAATGAATTTGTTTTTAATGAAACATGGAAAATAATAAAAGGGAAAAAAACAAAACAGAGAAAAAGGTTTAACTTTTCAAAAATGCAGGAAAAAAACCACAATATTGGGACAAAACTTGAGAATTTTCTTGCAATAAGGTCTTGTGTTAAAAAATTTGGAAAAAAAATTTTTCTTGGGTTGAACAAAAAAAATGGCACTGTTGTCTGTGGGGGGATAGGACAAATTAGACAATGGCTAAATAAAAAAACGAGCACAAAAAAAATTTTTTGTAACAGTTTTTAAAGAAAAAAGCAAAATTTAAAACAAAAACAGCAAAAAGGGACAAATGCTAGGGAAAAAAAAAAATAACTGAGCAACCCCTGAGTTGTTATGCTAAAAAATAAGCAAAAATTTTTGAAATACTTCACTGCATAAATTAACCCGGCAAAAAAAACGCAGTACTTTGTACATAAGTTTAATGTGAAGTGTAAAAAAACCCAAATGTTTTACTGCTTTTATTTTGCACCCCAAAAAAGGAAAAAAAGTTAAGGTACTTACCCCAAGTATATAAAAAAAGGAATAGAAACAACGACAAAAAAAAAAAAGCATGAAAAAAAAACAGTGAAAAAAAAAGAATAATTCAAAAAAAATGTAAAGGAAAAACTGAGTTTAATCAAAAGTCACTGAAAAAAAATTTTTCACTAAGGAATCACTGAAAAAGAAAAGTCACTCAGAAAAACACTGAAAAATTGTTCCAAAATCGCAAAAGGGCTGTATAAAAAATTTTATTTAGTATCACTGGAAGACGTAGAGGAGAATTTAGGGGGGAAAGGGAAAATGGTGGGGTTTTTGTGGCTGGTGGTTTTACTCTACTCTAAATGTTTGATTTTTTTCTGTTATTCCAGAGGACAAATTTCGTCATGTGTCAAAAACTTTTTCCCAAATGGTCTGTCTAAACATGGACCCCCCCATAGCCCCCTTTAAACCGGGGCCCAAAAGGGCTGGGTTTTTATGCGAAATGTTCGGTTTTGCGAATGAATTTTCCCCCAAAAAGAAATAAAATTTTTAAATTTAAATTAAACCCTGGGAAGACACCCAAAAAGGGATGAAAGAAAAAATTTTTTACCCAAAGAAAAATTTCCCTTTTCCTACACACAAAGAGAAGGAAACATGCACAATAGTTGGTGTTTATGCAAAATATATATTGTGCATGTACTACTCTACTAAATGAAGAATTTAAAAGACACTTAAAAATTTTTTGAAAAATGCAGCCAAAGACTGATGAGACACTTTTGGGGCCTGGGGGCCTTTTCCTCCTGGGTACTGTAGGTTTGTTTGGCATTTTCTTCCAGAAATTTCCTTTTTTACACTGTGTATGCCCCTACGATTCTTAAATTTTCTCAAACCAACCCTTTTCGGTCTAAATTCACCAATTTTGGCACTAGTTCCAGGCATTTTCCTGTTACCCCGGGTGTTAGTCGGGCCCGGTGTGGGTTGCATTGGGAGGGCAAGGGTTAAGGGGCCCCAATGGGAAAAAAGTTAGCAGTCTTCGTTTACACTGACTTTTTTGGGTTATCCGGGGGGGCAAAAACCTCTGGGGGTTTAAATTTTTTCTTTGGATTCTCCAAAAAAGCCCCATCAAAAAAACGGTTTCTACAGCAGCAGGGAGAGCTGGCGGGGGGTTCAGCGCAAAAAGACGTGCTACAGGGAGCAAAAAGGGCGATGCCCACAGGGAGCAGCAGCGATTTTACAGGGAGCGGGGACGTGCTACGCAGCAGCGACGATGCTTCAGCAGCAGCGACGATGCTACAGCGCAGAAAACGATGCTACAGCAGAGAAAACGATGCTACGCAGCAAGGGGACGATGCTACAGCAGCAGGGAGACGATGCTAAGCCGGGAGCAGACGATGTACAGCAGCAGCAGACGAAAGCTACGCAGCAGCAGATGTTTCTACAGAGCGCGACGATGTACACAGCAGCAGATGATTTCTACAGCAGCAGCCCACGGTATAAAAGCTGCAGCAGCAGCTGACGGGGGGTACAGCAGCAGCAGCTGACAGTTTCAGCAGCAGCAGCTGACAGTCGCAGCAGCTGACAGTGCAGCAGCAGCTGGACGGGGGGTACGCAGCAGCTGTACCACCAAAAGTTTCGATGGGTTTTTTGGGGTTTATTTTTACAATGGCCCGCTCGGAGCAAGCACTCCCCTTTTCATACTTATCCCAAATTTTTTTCTTCCCTTTTCCCTAGTTATTTCACCCTTATTGCTGTAGGGTTTGGGACTAGGGGAAACCCCTTTTTTGGGGCCCCTGGTCAAATTATTTTCCAGAAAAAAACACAAAAAAAATGTAATAATACGGAAAATGTTCCGAATTTTATGGGGATGTTACCGCGGGGTGGCTGGTAAACAATGCCACCCCGGGGGAAATTGTTTAGCGTTTGGGTCAGGCCCCAATTGGGGCGTCTCGGACGAGGGCGGTTTCGGGGGGTTTTTTGGGGGGTATGCGAGGCAAAATTTTTGCGTTTAAAGCGTCCGGGTATGCGGGGTTGTACGGTTAAAGCGATGGTCCGGTAGCGGGGGTCCACTGTACTTTTTCACAAATGTGCTGACATTATTTATGCAGTATTATAATTAAAGCCGTATTCTGCTAACATTAAAATTTTCCCATTTTTTTTTTTTTTTTGTGTGTGAATAAAAATTTTTTAATTGGAAAGCAAGTGTAAAACAGTGGGGCCCCCCCGGGTTTTCAGCCAGGGTTTAGTTAAACGCCCAAACCCGGGTTTTCGGCCCGGTTTTTTTGGGACCCGGTTATCAGCCATTAAAATTTTGGTTTTCGGCCATTTGGGGGGCTTTTATCCGCCGGCTGGGGGGGGCTTTGGGGGTCGTTTGGCTTTTTTCTCTGGGGAAAAGTGAGAAAAACTTTGGGCCCTTTTATCCAAAACATTTTGCTTAATCCATTGTTTTTTTTTGGGTTTTGATCGGAAATACCCTCTGCAAAAAAGCAACCATGGGCCCAAAGAAACACGTTACATAGTATATGAAAAAAAAAATGCAATTTTATATTTAATTTAATTTAAACACTGGGGTTTTTAAATGTCTTATTTTAGGTTTTTTAGATCTTTTCATTAAAACCCTCTATTTTATCTTCAAAATTATGCAAAGAAAATGTTTCATAGTTTTTAAACTGCAAAGTTTATTATTTTTCTTGTATATTTTTTAAATCAAATCTTTGCCCATTTTAAAATTTTTTTTTTTACGTTAAAAATAGACTTTTCATTTTTCCATCTATGTTTTTTTCTTCAAAATTATTTAAGATATCCGTTTCCCCCCCTTAAAATTCCCTGTTGCATATTAAAAAAATAGCTTTTAAACATGCTGGGTTTTTGGTTTTTTTTGAAATGAAAAAAGGGGGGATGGAGAGTAAAAATTACGTTTTCTCTGTTGGGAGTGTTTGGGGGAAAAATTTTTGAATCTGGCCCAAATGGTGGCCGTAAAAACCCCCCTGCTTGTGCATTTTTTTACAATTCTTACATAACCCGATTACCCCATTTTCTGGAAAGCCGCAAAAACAGTAAAAGCCAATGGGGCCTGTTTTGGGAATTTCATTTTTGCCTAAAATTTTTTATTTGGTTTTCCTTTTAAGGTTTTTTTCCCCTGTTATATCATTGGTTTGTTAAATTTTTAAACCTGCCCTTTAATGCTCTTGGGATACAAGGGGGTTTGGCATGGGGCACGGGTTTAACGGGGTTTTTTTGGGGGGGTCTCGGGGGTTTTTGTTCAAAATTTCACAAATAACCCGCCATAAAGGTGGATTGCGTCGTCGACGGTTGGGGGGCCGTTGGGTTTCCCGCTTAGTCCTCGGGCCGGGAGGGTTTTTGGGGCCGGGCGGGGCGGGGGGCCGGCCGCCATCTTATTTGGGGGGGGGGCCTTTTTGGGTGTTTCCCCCGGGGGCGGGTTAAAGGGGGGAAAAGGGGGGGGGGGGGGGGGGGCGAAAGGGGGCGGGGGGGGGGGGGAGGGGAGGAGGGGGGGAAAGGGGGAGGGGGGAGGAGGAGGGGCGGCGGGAGGCGGAGGCGGAGGGGAGGGGGGGGCGGGGGGGGAGGGGAGGAGGAGGGGGGGGGCGGAGGGGGGAGGCGGAGGCGGAAGGGGGAGGGGGGGGGGGGGGACGAAGGAAGGAAAAAGGGGAAGGAAGCAAGAAGCCCAAGGGGAAGGGAAAGAGAAAACGGAATAAAAAAGAAAAAAAGACGAAAAAGGGGAAGGAAGAACGAAAGGCGGGGAAGAAGCCCAAGAAGAAGAAGAAAAGAAGAAAAAAAAGGGGAGACGGGGAAAAAAAGGGAAAACGGGCCCCGCCCCCAAGGAAAGAAGGCCCCACGAAAAAGAAGCCCCCGAAGAAGGTAAAAAAGAAAGAAAAGGGAAAAAGGAAGCGCCGAAGACCCCCGACCGGCCCCACCCCGCACCCCCCCCAAACCCATCCGCCCCCGACCGAAGCGCCCCCTCCCTCCCCCTCCCTCCTCCCCCATCCTCCTCCCCCTCCCCCTCCTTTTCCCCTCCTCCCTTTTCCCCCTCCCCTCCTCCTCCTCCCATCCTCCTCCTCCTCCTTTCCCCCTCCTCTCCCCCCTCCTCCTCCCCCCTCCTCATCCTCCTCCTCCCCCTCCTCCTCCTCCTCCTCCCCTCCTCCCCCCCTCCTCTCCTCCTCCTCCTCCTCCTCCTCCCCTCCCTCCTCCTCCCCTCCTTTTCCTCCTCTCCTCCTCCTCCTCCCTTCCTCCCCCCTCCCTCCCCCTTCCTCCCCCCCCCCCTTTCCTTTTCCTTTTTTTTTCCTCCTCCTCCTTTTCCCCCTCATTTTTCCCCCCCCCCCCCCCTTTCTCTTTTTTTTGGGTTTCTTCTTTTCCCCTTCCCTTTGTTTTTGGTTCCTTCCCTTAAATTTATTTCCAACTTCCCCTTTCATCAAAAAACTGTGCCCTTGGGGGTCTTTTCTTTGGGGCCCTAGTCTCTTGGGGAAAATCTCCCTTTCCCGGGATTGCGGGTGTTTCCCTTTTTTCCCCCTTTTTTATATACTTTTTTACTACTACTATACAACTACCCCCCCCTTTCTAAAAAAGGGGGCCCTCCCGGTTTCCCCTTTGGTTTTTGGACTTTTGCCAAAACCAAAATGGCCGGCTGGTCGAACTTTTACCTTTTTTGGGGGATTTTATGTTCGCCGTTCCTTAAATTTCCTTTTTTGGTTTTTTATTTCTTTAATAAAAAAATAAATTTTTTATTAACCCCTCCCTTTTGTTATATGCTCCCGGTATTTGGGTTTGGTGAATTTTAAATCCCGTCGGGCCAAAAGGTTTTGTTAAAATTTCTTTCTTTTATGCCGGGGGAGTGTAGCCCAGGGGGCAAAGGTTTTTGTCCTTTTTTGTTTTTTAATGTTCTTTTAAAAAAATAAAAATTTTTTTCTTTCCCTTTTTAAGGGCTCTAAAATATTTTAAAAAAATGAAATTTTAACCCGTTAAAACCCCCAATTTTAAAAAAAGGGGTGTGAATTAATAGGGTGAATTTTTTGTAGGAAAAAAACCACCCTACCAAAAATGAAGCCCATTTCTGCAAACATGTTTTTACAAAAAATTTACTTTAAAAACTTTTGCCCAAAAAAGACTCAAATTTTTAAAGGTTAGTATTAATGGGACTGTAAACATTAAAAAGAAAAGGGGGAAGTAACCCCCGGAAATTTTCAACCCTTTTTTAGGGGGGGAAAACCCTTCCAAACTAAGCCTTCTTTTTCCTTTTTATTTGAACCCCAAAACCTTTTAAAATTTTAAAACTTAAAATTTTTAAAAAAAATTATTTTTTTTAAATTTTTTTTGTGGAAAAGGTTAATTTTATTTCCCCAAAATGGGTCACTTTCATTTTAAAAAACCCAAAAAAGGGAATCCCCCGGAAAAGTTTTGTAACCCAAGGGTTTTTTTATGGGGGGACCCCCCAAAACTAAGTTTTTTCCCCCCTATTTCCCGAATTTTTTTTTAGCCTTTTTAATAAAGGTAAAAAATTACAAAAAAAAAAAGAAAGGAAATTTTTTAAAAAGAAAGTTATTTTAAAATTTTATGGGGAAAACTTTAGGCAGGGGGGGGGGCAGTTAAAACGGCACCTTTTGGGAACAATTAACCCGGCCGGGGAACTTTTTTTTAAAACTTTATTGGAATTAACCCTGGGGAAAAAATTGGAAAAATTAAACCGCCAAAACCCAAAAATTCAAAAAAATTTTTAGTTTTTGCCCACACGAAAAAAGGTAAATGGGAAAAAAACAAAGGAAAAAAAATTGGGAAAGAAAGCAAGGGGGAGGGGAGGAGGGTTTTTTAAATTTTAAGGGGGGAACCCCATTATAAAAAAACATGAGAGTTAGCCTGTCTTTCATAGGATTGTGCCCTGGCAGTGCTTTTCCTCCTGAGTAATGTAGGTCCTGTTTGGCATTTTCTTCCAAAACAGGCCTGTTTCATCACAACTGAACACTTGTTGGGGTTTTAATTGTTCAGCCTCTATGTACCCCTTAAAGTCATGCACATATTTTTCAGCCATTTTTTTATCAGAACTGGCAGCCTCACCATGCCTTATCTCACTGTGTATGCCACTACAATTCTTAAATCTCTCAAACCAACCTTTGCTGGCCTTAAATTCACTTACATCAGCACTAGTTCCAGGCATTTTCTTGATTAGATCATCATACAACTGCCTTGCCTGTTCACATATAATTGACTGAGAAACACTATCTCCTGATAATTGTTTCTCGTTGATCCACACCAACAACAGTCTCTCCACATCTTTGAGTATTTGCGATCTCTGTTTTGTAAGCATACTTGCACCTTTTGCAACAACAGCTTCCTTATTGCCTTTTTGTTGGCCAAGATAGTAGCGATGGTTGAATGGGGTTTGTTATATAACCTGGCCAACTCGGAGACACGCACTCAACTTTAATATTTTGCTATGATCTCTTTCTTGAATTCAGTAGTATTTCTCACCCTCTTTACCACAGGGCTGGCACTAGAAGATTTCTTTGGGCCCATGGTGGCTTATTTAGCAGTTACAAGCACTAAAAACAATGGAAGAATACAAAATATATCACATGTATGCATGGAATCATCCTCTCTGGCTTGTAAACAATGGCACACTAGCTGTACATTGAGTGGCCAGGCTCGCTCAGGCCACACAGTCACGTTTGGGACGAATGTCCTTAACCAAGTTTTTTTTCAGTAACTGAACCAATACATATTTTGACACAAAAACGTGTCACTATCCGTTTTTTCATTATCCGATGACATCATTACCCGAGGGTCCACGGCATAGGCAGTGGGGTAGAAGATGTATGGGGTAAGTTTAAGAATATAGTGTTAGTGTTCAGCAGAAAGTTTGTGGTTACAGGAAAGTGGGTGCGGGAGGGAAGAAGAGTGATTGGTGGAATAATGATGATGTAAAGACAGGAGTAAGAGAGAAAAAGTTAGCATATGAGAGGTTTTTACAAAGTAGAAGTAATGCAAGGAGGGAGGAGTATATGGAAAGAAAAAGAGAGGATGAGAGAGTGGTATAAAAAGAGAGCAAATGAGAGAGTGGGTGAGATGTTATCAACAAATTTTGTTGAAAATAAGAAAAAGTTTTGAAGTGAGATTAATAAGTTGAGAATGCCTAGGGGATGAATGGATTTGTTAGTTAAAAATAGGAGAGGAGAGTTATTAAATGGAGAGTTAGAGGTATCGGGAAGATGGAGGGAATATTTTGAGGAATTGTTAAATGTTGATGAAGATAGGGCAGCTGTGATTTCATGTATAGGGCAAGGAGGAATAACATAGGAGTGAGGAAGAACCAGTTGCAAGTGTGAGGGAAGTGCATGGGGCAGTGGGTAGAATGAAAGGGGTTAAAGCAGCAGGGATTGATGGGATAAAGATAGAAATGTTAAAAGCAGGTGGGGAGTGGTTAGTGGTTAATATATGTATGAAAGAGGGTAAGGTACCTAGGCATTGGCAGAGAGCATGCATAGTTCCCTTGTATAAAGGCAACGGGGACAAAAGAGAGTGTAAAAATTATAGGGGAATATGTCTGTTTAGTATACCTGATAAAGTGTATGGTAGAGTTATTATTAAAAGAATTAAGAGTAAGACGGAGAGCAGGATAGCAAATGAACAAGGCGGCTTTAGGAAGGGTAGGGGCTGTGTAGACCAAGTGTTTGCAGTGAAAGATATAGGTGAATAGTATTTAGAAAAGGGTAAAGAGGTTTTTGTGGCATTTATGGATTTCGAAAAGGCATTTGATAGGGTGGATATGTTGCAAATGTATGGAATAGGAGGTAGGTTATTGAAAGCAGTGAAGAGTCTTTACGAGGATAGTGAGGCTCAGGTTAGAGTATGCAGGCGAGAGGGAGATTATTTCCCAGTAAAAGTAGGTCTTAGACAGGGATGTGTGATGTCACCACGGTTGTTCAATGTATTTATAGATGGAGTTGTAAGAGAAGTGAATGCTCGAGTGTTGGCAAGAGGTGTGGGGTTTAAAGATTAAGAATCTAACACAAAGTGGGAGTTATCACAGTTGCTCTTTGTTGATGACACTGTGCTTTTGGGAAATTCTGAAGAGAAGTTGCAGAGGTTGGTTGATGAGTTTGGTAGGGTGTGTAAAAGAAGAAAATTAAAAGTGAATGTAGGAAAGAGTAAGGTGATGAGAATAACCGAAAATTTAGGTAATGGAAGATTGGATATCAGATTGGAGGGAGAGAGTATGGAGGAGGTGAATGTATTCAGATATCTGGGAGTGGACATGTCAGCAGATGGGTCTATGAAAGATGAGGTGAATCATAGAATCAGTGAGGGGAAAAAGGTGAGTGGTGCACTGAGGAGTCAGTGGAAACAAAGAACTTTGTCCATGAAAGCAAAGGGGAAATGTATGAGAGTATAGTTATACCAACACTCTTGTATGGGTGTGAGGTATGGGTGGTGAATGTTGCAACAAGAAGGCTGGAGGCAGTGGTGATGTGTCTGAAGGCAATGTGTGGTTTGGATATGTAGAGAGGATGGAATGAAATAAAATGACTTTGAGAGCGTATGAATCTGTAGTGGAGGGAATGCGGGATAAGGGTCAACCTAGGAAAGGTTGGAGGGAGGGGGTAAAGGAGGTTTTGTGTGCAACGGGCTTGGACTTCCAGGAAGCGTGCATGAGCGTGTTAGATAGGAGAAAATGAAGACAAATGGTTTTTAGGACTTGACGTGCTGTTGGAGTGTAAGCAAGGTAACATTTATGAAGGTATTCAGGGAAACTGGCAGGCCGGACTTGATTCCTACCGATGGGAAGCACAGTGCCAGCATTCTGAAGGAGGGGTACACAAATAACCCGCACATAAAAGAGAGAAGCTTATGACGACGTTTCGGTCCGACTTGGACCAGTGTGACTTTGTCAATGGTCCAAGTCGGACCGAAACGTCGTCGTAAGCTTCTCTCTTTTATGTGCAGGTTATTTGTGTATCGTTCCAGTCACGGTATTGTGCCTTTTTTGTTATTTATGAAGGAGGGGTGTTAGTGTTGCAGTTTTATAACTGTAGTGTAAGTGCACCTCTGGCGAGACAGTGATGGAGTGAATAATGATGAAAGTTTTTCTTTTTCGAGCCACCCTACCTTGATGGGAAATGGCCAATGTGTTAATAAAAATAAAATATGTAATTGCAGAAGCTATGTATCTTCTATTAATACTTTTACATCCTCCTTTACTCATATGAATAACCAGTTTGAAGCAACTCTCCCAAATGTTATATGACCTCTAGTCTATTAAAACATCTGTTCATACTTAAAATGGTACTGTTTGCACCATTACTTGTAATATTGTTATTTATTATATGCAACATCAAGATTATTATTCCTATAAACTTTCAACTTTGACTACCTCGCACTAGTATTAAGATAAAATAATAAAATATTATAAAGATAATCACTCTTATCCTGTCTAGACTTAAGTGGTTTTTAACCCTTTCAGGGTCCAAAGGCAAAATCTGAAGGGGTGCCCCAGTGTCCAAGAAATTTTGAAAAAAAAAAAAAAAATTTCTTACAGAATTAAAGATTATATTTTTGTGAAGGTAATAAAACAAAAAAAAATTCTGATCAGTACTTACCGAGATACAGAGGCGAGAAGTTGACCCAAAATGGCTGGGTGGCAGCAACATCAGCAATTTCCACAAAATCGCATTTCTTTATTTTACGCTTTTTATACTTTTTTCTTTTCTTTTTTATTTTGTTTTTCTAGTAACATTTGTGGCCGGTGACACCAATACTGTATATAATGTATATACAGTATATACACTCACTGTATTGAACACAATAACTGCACTAAAGTTATTATAATATTGTTTACCACTTTTGTTTACTACAATAAACATGTACAAATGTTGTATAATACTAATGTTCTATTATATATTTACATATGTACAGTCACTGGACATGTTTTTAGAACTGCTGCAGCCTGTGGAAGTCCTTGAAACAAGGTAACGTGCACAGAGGTACCTTACATTCCTCGCACATAAAGCGAGTGTCTCTGCGTCTTTGTTGCTGTCGTTTTGTTTGTGTACAGACAACACATCTCTTCTGAGCAAATTTCTTCTTAGTTGCAGGAAGCTGTATTATGAAGTGATCACCTTCCCTACTCAAACGCTTGGGTATATCCTGAGGAGTTCGAGGACGGTTTTGTATAGCAGGTGTTGTTACCTGGTACTTCATTGTGAGTTGTCTGACAACAGACAAATTCACCATTCGGTGACCTGTTGCCGGTCTTTATTTGGTACATATTATATGCATTGAGCATTGAAATGTCCATGAGATGGAAGAAAAGTTTCATGTACCACTTGTAACTCTTACGAACACAATCAACAAAGCCAATCTGCATGTCACATTTGTCAACCAAATGCATGTTTTGTGTATAGTCAATCACTGACACTGGTTTTTAAATACATTCATTAGTCACTTTATCAACTTTGCCACTGTCTTGCATTTTGTTAGGGTGAATGCTTGTCAACAATGTGACATCTCGTTTGTCATGCCACCATAATGCCATGATGTCATTGGCAGTAAACACCTGCATTGAACCTGAGCATTACGACTGTGCCACACACATCTGTCATGTTCACTCACAAGAAATCACTGAGTAAAGGGCTTGTGTACCAGTTATCAGTATATAATATATGCCCCCTTGCCAAGATAAGGTGCCATCATATTTTTCACTACTTCACCTGAGATACCCAATAACATCCTGGTATCTTTCAATGTTTTACTTCCCCTGTATACAGTAATATCCAATACCAGACCACTGTCACAATCACTGAGTACAAACAGTTTTATACCAAAGCATTTCCTCTTGCTCGGTATATACAGTGGACCCCCGGTTAACGATTTTAATCCGTGCAAGAGGGATAATTGTTATGCGAAATAATCGTTATGCGAATGAATTTTCCCCATAAGAAATAATGGAAATAAAATTAATCCGTGCAAGACGCCCAAAAGTATGAAAAAAATTTTTTTTTACCACATGAAATGTTAATTTTAATACACACAAACTGAAAAAGGCATGCACAATTACATGACACTTACTTTTATTGAAGATCTGGTGATGATTGATGGGATGGGAGGAGGGGAGAGCATTATCTTCTTACTGTTTAGAAGGGGAATCCCCTTCCATTACGACTTGAGGTAGCAAGTCCTTTTCCGGGGTTACTTCCCTTCTTCTTTTAATGCCACTAGGACCAGCTTGAGAGTCACTGGACCTCTGTCGCACAACAAATCTGTCCATAGAGCTCTGTACCTCCCGTTCATTTACGATTTGTCTAAAATGGGCCACAACATTGTCATTGAAATAGTCACCAGCACGGCTTGCAACAGCTGTGTCAGGGTGATTTTCATCTATAAAGGTTTGCAGTTCAACCCACTGTGCACACATTTCCTTAATCTTTGAAGTAGGCACAATGGATTCCACAACTGGCATAGGCTTCTCAGGGTTAGCCCCAAACCCTTCAAAATCTTTCTTAATTTCCATACTAATTCTCACCCTTTTTACCACAGGGTTGGCACTAGAAGCTTTCTTGGGGCCCATGGTCACTTATTTTCCAGAAACAGCACCGAAAACACTGTAATAATACGAAATATTCCGAGTGTATGCTTGGATGTTACCGCGGAGGCTGGCTGGTAAACAATGGGACGGGCGGCACATGTGAGGGCACATTGGACGCGTCTCGGACGAAAATCGGTGAGCGGGTTTTTAATCGGTATGCGCGGCAAAAATTTTGCGATAAAAGTAAGCGGTATGCGGAAAAATCGCTATGTGATGCCATCGTTATGCGGGGGTCCACTGTACTGCTTGAACGACAGTCTACCTTTGAACAAAATTTCTCATGAAAAGATAGTTTTTTTTTTTTTTTCTAAATTTTATAGGCTAAACAAAAAATTTTTACCATCGATACTTACCGAGATATGGAGGCATGAAGTTGACAGAAAATGATTGGCATACGGTAACATCGCCGACTGCCGGTCACCTAGTATTACTTTATTTATTTTTTAGGTACTATTTTCTATTATTTTTTTAATTTTTTTTTTCCAAGTAACTTTTATAGCCTGTGAGACCAATATGAGCACTATTTTGTAAGTTACGTATTTCTTTTTCTATACTACACAATAACTGCATAAACACTGTTGTCACTGTTTTGTTTACAAAACATATTTACACAAACGAACAATACAAAATGTTGTTTATTACTATTTTTCAATATTTTATATACACATATGCAGTCACAGGACATGTTTTTAGAAGTTCTGCAGCCTGTGGAAGTCTTTGAAACATGGTGTCATGCACAATGGTGTTTTACACTCCACACACATAAAACGAGTGTCTCTGCGTTGTTGTGGGCGTTTTTTTGTATGTGCACAGACGTAACACCTCTTCTGAGCCTTTTTCTTGAAAGCAGTCAGTAGTTTTTTTTAGTTTAATATGTTTATTATGCACCCCATACCCATCCTGTGGGGGGTAGTCAAAAGATTACAGAGGTACATAATTGGTCCAGGGACTGGGCCTCAAAGTTTTGATAGCTGAGCAAGTTACAGAGGTAATGAATTCACAATTTACAAAGGTAATGAACTCACAATTTACAAAGGTAATGAACTCCAGGTAGGTCTAGTCACAATCATGACAAGTTACAAAGGTATTTACAGATTACAGAGGTACACAATGGGTCCAGGGACCGGGCTCCAAAGTTTTGATGGCTGAACTAGGTACAAGGTAATGAACTCACAAGTTACAAAGGTAATGAACTCACAAGTTACAAAGGTAATGAATACTGTAAGAATGGTTACTTACGTTTATACATGGCTGCAATCATGAACAAATTTTAGAGTAATGAGCAATTCACACTTCCACACCCGGTCACAACTGTAGTGAGTTATTGGTGCAAATGTTGATTGCTGAGTCTCTCTCTCTCACACACACACACACACACACACACACAGTAGCAGGCAGTTTTGTTAGGAAGTGATCACCATGCTTCAGATGAGAAGTTAGTTGTTGATAATTTCGTGGGCGGTTTTCTATTGCAGCTGCTGTTCCTTGGTACTTGATTATTATTTGTCTGATGACAGACAAACAAAATTTGCCATATGGTGGTTTATTTCTGGTCCTCATCTTATATATATTATAAGCATTGAGCATGGAAATGTCCAGAATATGGAAAAAGAGTTTTGTGTACCACTTACAACTCTTGCGAACACAATCAGCAAACCCAATCTGCATGTCACATTTGTCCACTGAATGCATAGCGTGTAGTCAATCATAGCTGCAGGTTTTAGAATGGGTTCATTGCTTTCTCTATGCTGCCTGCCAATGTCTGCCATTTCATTAGGGTGAATTGATGACAACAGTGTGACATCTCGTTTGTCATGCCACCGAAATGCCATGATGTCATTGGCAGCAAAGGCCTGCACCTCACCTCTACGAGTGCCAGCGTCGACCCTGGGTATATGTTTACGATTTGCACGCACAGTGCCACACACATCTGTCATGTTCACTCGCAAAAAATCACTGAGTAAGGGGCTTGTGTACCAGTTGTCAGTATATAAAATATGTCCATTACCAAGATATGGTCCCATCATTGTTCTAACCACATCAACGGAGATACCCAGTAACTTCCTGGTATCTCACAATGTATTACTTCCAGTGTACACAATTACAGGAAGGCCCCGCTTTACGGCGTTTCACTTTACGGCGTTCCGCTAATACGGACATTTCAAATTATGACCAAAACTCACTATACGGCTCCCCCCACCTGACTTTCTAATACGGTCACCGTGCCCCACCCTGTTTGTTTACATTCTCCATGAGCTCAGTAAGCACTAAGTCTCTCCATTTTGTCTGGAAACTCCAAAATTTCAAATGTTTTTAAAAGTTATTTCATATTTTATATATACTCTGATAATTATACTTATGTATACCTGTACCTAAATAAACTTACATACATCGAGTCATTTAAATGTCGTATATTACGTTAATATACACATTTTCATTAATCCATCCATGATATTTTTTTCAAAATTATATAATAAACACGATGCATAACATATAAATAAGATAAATACACCCCACAGTAGAATAAATAAACATAAATGTGAGATGTGAGCAGACGACTTCCACAAGTGACGCCATAATAACAATACTCACCGAGTCTCATTAAATGTCGTATATTACGGTAATATACACATTTTCATTAATCCATCCATGATATTTTTTTCAAAATTATATAATAAACACGATGCATAACATATAAATAAGATAAATACACCCCACAGTAGAATAAATAAACATAAATGTGAGATGTGAGCAGACGACTTCCACAAGTGACGCCATAATAACAATACTCACCGAGTCTCATTAAATGTCGTATATTACGGTAATATACACATTTTCATTAATCCATCCATGATATTTTTTTCAAAATTATATAATAAACACGATGCATAACATATAAATAAGATAAATACACCCCACAGTAGAATAAATAAACATAAATGTGAGATGTGAGCAGACGACTTCCACAAGTGACGCCATAATAACAATACTCACCGAGTCTCATTAAATGTCGTATATTACGGTAATATACACATTTTCATTAATCCATCCATGATATTTTTTTCAAAATTATATAATAAACACGATGCATAACATATAAATAAGATAAATACACCCCACAGTAGAATAAATAAACATAAATGTGAGATGTGAGCAGACGACTTCCACAAGTGACGCCATAATAACAATAGTCACCGAGTCTCATTAAATGTCATATATTACGGTAATATACACATTTTCATTAATCCATCCATGATATTTTTTTCAAAATTATATAATAAACACGATACATAACATAAAAAGATGATAAATACACCCCACAATAGAATAAATAAACATAAATATAAGATGTGGGAGCCTGGTTTTGTTTACATAACTCTGCGCCTGTTACCTCTCATGTACTCATTCTTTCTCTCTCTCATTTATTCGTTTTATCTCATTTACTTACTCCTGACCCTACATTAAGACTACAAATATTTTAAGGTAAGTAATGAGTGAACTGTATATACATTTTATTGCTCTGGGATGCTCAAATATCATAGAATAGTATGTGTGGGGTGGGTGGCCTGGTGAGGTAGCCTGGCTATTACAATACATACCACACTTGATTTCTTACAATAAATACTACTTGTCTCACCCTAGATTAAGACTATAAATATTTTAAGGTAAGTAATGAGTGCACTATGTGTGTATTGTACTTTTTTATTGTTTTTTGATGCCTGGTTCTATTGCTAACATAATATATGTTAGTGTAAACTTGTTATCTAGTGTTTGTATGCATTTGTAAGTGGAAAAAAAGGGTGTTCCACTTTACGGCGGTTTCCACTTTACGGCGGTAGCCTGGAACCTAACCCGCCGTATAAGTGGGGCCTTCCTGTACATCCAGTACAAGACCACTGTAACAATCACAAAGCACAAACAATTTTATACCAAAGCGTTTCCCTTGCTTGGTATGTATTGCTTGAATGAGAGTCTTCCTTTGAACAGAATCAAAGACTCATCAATAACAAGCTTCCTGAAGGGATAAAAATACATACATATTGAATTTTTGTTTCAGATACATGAACACATTCCTAATCTTATATAACCTGTCGTTTCTGTCAGGCCTGGTTTTGTCTGAGAAGTGAAGCATATGTAATAGTAGCACAAATCGATTCACTCTTATTATATCACTGAAACCTGGGGTTGCAATCAGGCGGTCTGTTGACCAGTATGATTTCACACTGTGCTTATACACATGTGGCATAAGCATTATTGTGGCAAACAAAAGATACATCTCAGCCACAGTTGTCTCCTTCCACTGGTGTAGGCATGAGTTTCGTGGAAGTATTGTGTTTGCCATGGTGTACTCGTAGTATCTGTTGCTTTCCCTGACAATAATTTCCATCAGGGGTTCGTCAAAGAATAACTCGAAACATTCCAGTTCACTGGCATTGTTCCCAAGTGTACAAGATGGCCGTATTCCACTTTGACTTTCATCAGAGTGATGGGGATTGGGAACAAAATTGGCAGCTTCCTGCCAATCCCAGGTGCGGTCTGCTTGTGGGTACTGGATATTGACAGGTGGTTGTGGTTGTGGTTGTGGAGGTTGTGGTTGTGGAGGCTGGTGTGGTGGGTGGGGTGGGGGATGGTGGCCTTTGTTGTAGATCAGCTGAGGCAGCAGCGTGGGTGGCAGCATGGCTCACTGCTGGTGCCTCACGGCCGGCACCACCACTACCACCACCATGCATTTTCCATCCCAATTGCAACAATATCATCTTCATTTTCACTGTCTGTTCCTGTTATACAGCCACGGGATGTACTCCGAGATGTACTCCTTCCCCTTGGAATAGCATATGGCACACTACCAGAGCGCATAAATCGTCGTATATACTGACGCTTCACTGGAGAATATTCCACTTCACTATCACTGCTGGAACTGTTTTCAAGAGCTTGTAGTTCATATTCACTATCACTATCATCACCAATGCTCACATCTGAGTCCGGGATTTGGGGAAAATAGGATTTTCCTCTTTGATTCTGGTACAACTGGAACGTGAAAAGCGGCCCCCCCAGGGTGGAAGGGCTGGGGGGTGTCTGGGTTTTCCTCACTATTACGGTTTTTATGGTCATTAGTTTCGGTCCAACCTCCCCAAAAAACCTTGAAACTTTTTTCCTGGCACTTCCATCTGTATTAAAACTGTCAGGGGAAAAAAAGTGTCCAATCCCCCGAGGAGTGCGAGCTTCTTCCCGCGGGGATGGTGAACAAGGTTATAAATGGCTTCCCACAATGCGACGGGGTCCCCAATTTTTTTTCTAACGCACCCCGGGCCCCATGCAGATCATTCCTCCATTCTGGGCCTCCCAGTGTTTCCCGTTTAAATTTTTAAAAGCGCTAGAATTTATGCGTGTTGTAACACCAACCCGACGCACAACCCGTACTAGTACAGCCCCAAACCTGAAGGGGTTAACCCCTTAACCCTTTGACTGTTTCGGTCGTACTTATGGTTTTAAAGGAACTGCTTTGAGATTTATATGCAAAAAATTTCTAGGGGGCTTCAAATCAAGCGGGGGGAAAGCTTGTAGGCCCCCAATTTTGAGAGAATGGGTTGTTGTGGGGCGTGTGCACCACATAAAAAAATCCTGCGACGCGTAGTAAAAAGAGAAAAAAAATGACCCTTTTTTTTGGATTAAAAACCCGACTTTTTAGGGTATTTTCATTAGAATTTATCATTTTATTTTCGTTTTTTGGTCTCACGTGATAAAAAAGGGAAAAAAATATTACGAAAAAAAGAGTTTATTTTTATTAGTTTATAATGAAAACGACCTTGAAATGGTCAAAGTAGTAGTGGAAAAAGTTCGATTTTTACCAGTGTTCAGGAGTAAGCAAATCACATCACACGTCCAATACTCTTCAACTGGGGAGTCTAATATTCTTTCACTAGTGCACTGATATTATTTATACCATTTTTACAATAATGCAGTAGCCCTGCATAACAGTAAATTTTGTATTTTTTTGTATGAATAAAAAATCAAAATAGAAAGCAATAGTAATATAAGAGGGGCCTAGAGATTTTGACTAATGAACAGAGGAAAATGTTATTTTAGTGCCAAGAATGTCTACATTGTTTATTCTGGACCCTTTTTTTGAAATTGGCATCTTTTTAATTTGCATGAAATTGGCCAAATTGCCAATTTCTGACCACCTTATTGGGTAGTTCAAATCAGTAAATGGGCGGTTTCTTATACTCAACTGATAGAAAAAAATGGAGTTCTGAAGAAATAGCTATGAGTTTGGTCAACTGCAACACTGGAATTGGCTAAAAACAAGGCTCAAAATTGGCGAAATTGCCGATGCGTATATGTCGCCGAGACTGCTAACTTCGCGGGAGCGTAATTCCGTGAGTTTTCGATTAAATTTCGTACTTTTGGTGTCATTACCATTGGGAAAAGATTCTCTATTATTTTATAAGAAAAAATATTTTTTTTTTTTTTTCCAAAAATTTATTGACATAGAATGACAGTTTCAGAAAGGGGCCTGCAACAGTCAAAGGGTTAAATTTCCTGACACAAATTTAAGCCATCTGGAAAACTGCCATTGATGTAAATTTACACATAAGTGCTGGAGTTTCCAAAATGGTTGTGATTGGCCTGGTTAGGCCTACATTAGAGAAAAGGGGTTTGTACCGTTGGTGTGTGCAGTTCTGTGTGAAAAAAAATTCATGTGTGTAGGGCATTGCCCTACACACATGAATAGGCATTGTCACACCAAGAATCCCCACACTCCGAACAGGATTAACTGCCTCCTGGAGTCTGTGGATGAACTACATTCTTAGGAGAATGAAGAGGACATTGAGTTCTACATGTTGAGGACTCATATGGAAATATTGAAAGTGCCTGCTTGCTTGTCCCTTTAAAAGGCATAATGGTGGAGGGTGTTTTGGAAGTGAGGAGGAGGGAGGAGTGGGTAGACCTGAAGAAGGTAGACACACTATACATGTACCACACACTGGGGACAGAGACTGTACATGTACCAGACACAGACAACAGAGACAGACTCTATGTATTCACACTTTAGCTAGAACTCTGCTGGTGTTCACACTTTAGCCAGAACTCTGCTGGTGTCCACACTTTAGCCAGAACTCTGCTGGTGTCCACACTTTAGCCAGAACTCTGCTGGTGTTCACACTTTAGCCAGAACTCTGCTGGTGTTCACACTTTAGCCAGAACTCTGCTGGTGTCCACACTTTAGCCAGAACTCTGCTGGTGTCCACACTCTAGCCAGAACTCTGCTGGTGTCCACACTTTAGCCAGAACTCTGCTGGTGTTCACACTTTAGCCAGAACTCTGCTGGTGTCCATACTTTAGCCAGAACTCTGCTGGTGTTCACACTTTAGCCAGAACTCTGCTGGTGTCCACACTTTAGCCAGAACTCTGCCAGTGTTCACAGTTTAGCCAAAACTCTGCTGGTGTCCACATAACACTGTCTAATTAATATGAGATAAATTAAAAATAATGTTGAAGGATAAGCTATGGCAGGAAAAGAGGGACTACAAATGTATAAATTCAAGGATTATGTGGAGTAAAATAAAGATTGGATGTGAAAAGTGGGTTATAGTAAGCGTGTATGCACCTGGAGAAGAGAGAAGTGTAGAGGAGAGACAGAGATTCTGGGAAATATTGAGTGAATGCGTGGGGAGTTTTAAATCAAGTGTGAGACTAATGGTGGTTGGGGATTTCAATGCTAAAGTGGGTAAAAAATGTTATGGAGGGAGTAGTAGGAAATTTGGGGTGCCAGGGGTAAATGTAAATGGGGAGCCTTTAATTGAGCTATGTGTAGAAAGAAATTTGGTAATAAGTAATACATATTTTATGAAAAAGAGGATAAATAAATATACAAGGTATGATGTAGCACGTAATGAAAGTAGTTTGTTAGATTATGTATTAGTGGATAAAAGGTTGATGGGTAGGCTCCAGGATGTACATGTTTATAGAGGGGCAACTGATATGTCGGATCATTATTTAGTTGTAGCTACAGTTAGAGTAAGAGGTAGATGGGAAAAGAGGAAGGTGGCAACAACAAGTAAGAGGGAGGTGAAAGTGTATAAACTAAGGGAGGAGGAAGTTCGGGCGAGATATAAACGACTATTGGCAGAAAGGTGGGCTAGTGCAAAGATGAGTAGTGGGGGGGTTGAAGAGGGTTGGAATACATGTAGTTTTAAAAATGCAGTATTAGAATGTGGGGCAGAAGTTTGTGGTTATAGGAGGGTGGGGGCAGGAGGAAAGAGGAGTGACTGGTGGAATGATGAAGTAAAGGGTGTGATAAAAGAGAAAAAGGTAGCTTACGAGAGGTTTTTACAAAGCAGAAGTGTTATAAGAAGAGCAGAGTACAGTGGACCCCCGCATAACGATGGCATCACATAGCGATTATTTCGCATACCACTTACTTTAATCGCAAAATTTTTGCCGCGCATACCGATTAAAAACCCGCTCACCGATTTTCGTCCGAGACGCGTCCAATGTGCGCCCTCAGCCAGCCTCACATGTGCCGCCCGTGCCATTGTTTACCAGCCAGCCTCCGCGGTAACATCCAAGCATACACTCGGAATATTTCGTATTATTACAGTGTTTTCGGTGCTTTTTCTGGAAAATAAGTGACCAGGGGCCCCAAGAAAGCTTCTAGTGCCAACCCTACACCAATAAGGGTGAGAATTACTATAGAATGAAGAAAGAGATCATTGATAAGTATGAAAGTGGAGTGCGTATACCCGACCTAGTCAAGCTGTACAAGAAACCCCAATCAACCATCGCTACTATTGTGGGCACCAGAAAGACAATCAAGGAAGCTGTTCTTGCCAAAGGTTTAACTGTGTTTCGAAACAAAGATCGCAAGTGAGGAAGATGTTGAGAGACTCTTATTGGTGTGGATAAATGAAAAACAGATAGCAGGAGATAGCGTCTCTCAAGCGATCATATGTGAAAAGGCTAGGAAGTTGCATGAGGATTTAATTAAAAAATCCTGCAACTAGTGATGATGTGGGGTGAATTTAAGGCCAGCAAAGGTTGGTTTGAGATTTTTAAGAAGCGTAGTGGCATCCATAGTGTGATAAGGCATGGTGAGGCTCCCAGTTCGGACCACAAAGCGGCTGAAAAATATTGGTGCAGGATTCAAGGAGTACATAGAAACTGAAGGACAAAACCTGAACAAGTGTTTAATTGTGATGAAAAGGCCTGTTCTGGAAGAAAATGCCAAGCAGGACCTACATTACTCAGGAGGAAAAGGCCACTCCCAGGACATAAGCCTATGAAAGACAGGCTTACTCTTCTCATGTGTGCCAATGCTACTGGTGTTTGCAAAGTGAAGCCTTTATTAGTGTATCACTCTGAAACTCCCAGAGCGTTCAGGCAAAAGAATGTCCTAAAGGATAATTTGTGTGTGCTGTGGGGGGCAAACAGTAAGGCATGGGTCATAGGGAATTTTTCTATAACTGGTTACACCATGCATTTGCCCCCAATGTGAAAGATTACCTAACTGAAAAGAAATTAGAACTTAAGTCCCTCCTGGTTAGACAATGCCCCTGGTCATCCTACAGACGTGGCCAGAGCGACTTTATGGGGACATGAGCTTCATTAAGGTGAAGTTTTTCCCTCTAATACCACTCCTCCCCTGCAGCCCATGGACCGCAGGTTATTTCCAACTTCAAGAAACTGTACACAAAGCTCTGTTTGAAAGGTGCTTGTAATGACCTTCAAAACTCAAACTGACTCTAAAAGAGTTTTGGAGAGATCACTTTAATATCCTCAATTGTGTAAACCTTATAGGTAAGGCTTGGGGGGAAGTGACTAAGAGGCCTTGAACTCTGCTTGGAAGAAACTGTGGCCAGAATGTGTAGACCAAAGGGATTTTGAAGGGTTTGAGGCTAACCCTGAGATGATTATGCCAGTTGAGGAATCCATTGTGGCATTGGGAAAGTCCTTGGGGTTGGAGGTTAGTGGGGAGGATGTGGAAGTGTTGGTGGAGGAGGAAAAATGAAGAACTAAACCCCTGATGGCTGATAGATCAACTTCAAGAGCAAGAGGCCAGACCTGGGAAACTGGTTCAGGGGGAGGGGAGAGAGAAATTAAAGAAGTTGCCTACTACAAAGATTAAGGGGAAAACTGTGCAAAGTGGCTTGAAGTGCAAACCTTCATGGATGAAAATCACCCTCACACAGCTATTGCAAGCCGTGCTGGTGATTATTACACGACAATGTTGTGAAACTAGGCAAGTCATAAAGGAACGAGAGGTACAGGCCACTATGGGGGACAGATATCTTGTGCGAAAGAAGTCCAGTGACTCTGAAGCTGGCCCTAGTGGCATTAAAAGGGAAAAAGGGAAGTAACCCCAGAAAAGGACTTGCTACCTCAAGTCCTAATGGAAGGGGGTTCCCCCTTTTAAACAGTAAGAAGATAATGCTTCCCCTCCTCCCATCCCATCAACATCACCAGATCTTCAATAAAAGTAATGTGTCATGTAAGTGTGCTTGCCTTTTTCAGTTTGTGTGTATTAAAATTAACATTTCATGTGGTTAAAAAAAAATTTTTTTTTATACTTTTTGGGGGTCTTGCACGGATTAATTTTATTTCCATTATTTTTTTATGGGGAAATTCATTCACATAACGATTATTTCGCATAACAATTACCCCTCTTGCACGGATTAAATCGTTAACCCGGGGGTCCAAATGTATATGGAGAGTAAAAGAAAGGTGAAGAGAGTGGGGAGAGGGGTGCAAAAGGAGAGCAGATGAAAGAGTGGGAGAGGCACTGTCAAGAAATTTTAATGAAAATAAGAAAAATTTTGGAGTGAGTTAAACAAATTAAGAAAGCCTAGGGAAAAGTATGGATTTGTCAGTTAAAAACAGAGTAGGGGAGTTTTGATGGAGAGAGGGAGGTATTAGGTAGATGACGAGAATATTTTGAGGAACTTTTAAATGTTGAGGAAGAAAGGGAGGCGGTAATTTCATGCACTGGCCAGAGAGGTATACCATCTTTTAGGAGTGAAGAAGAGCAGAATGTAAGTGTGGTGGAGGTACGTGAGGCATTACGTAGAATGAAAGGGGGTAAAGCAGCTGGAACTGATGGGATCATGACAGAAATGTTAAAAGCAGGGGGTGATATAGTGTTGGAGTGGTTGGTACTTTTGTTTAATAAATGTATGAAAGAGGGGAAGGTACCTAGGGATTGGCAGAGAGCATGTATAGTCCCTTTATATAAAGGAAAAGGGGACAAAGAGATTGTAAAAATTATAGAGGAATAAGTTTACTGAGTATACAGGAAAAGTATACGGTACGGTTATAATTGAAAGAATTAGAGGTAAGACAGAATGTAGGGTTGCGGATGAGCAGGGAGGCTTCAGAGTGGGTAGGGGATGTGTAGGTCAAGTGTTTACATTGAAGCATATATGTGAACAGTATTTAGAAAAGGTAGGGAAGTTTTTATTGCATTTATGGATTTAGAAAAGGCATATGATAGAGTGGATAGAGGAGCAATGTGGCAGATGTTGCAAGTACAGTGGACCCCCGGTTAACGATATTTTTTCACTCCAGAAGTATGTTCAGGTACACAAATAACCCGCACATAAAAGAGAGAAGCTTATGACGACGTTTCGTTCCAACTTGGACCATTGACAAAGTCACATTGTGCCTTCATGTTATTTATTTAAGTATGTTCAGGTGCCAGTACTGACCGAATTTGTTCCCATAAGGAATATTGTGAAGTAGATTAGTCCATTTTAGACCCCCAAACATACACGTACAAACACACTTACATAAATACACTTACATAATTGGTCGCATTCGGAGGTGATCGTTATGCGGGGGTCCACTGTATATGGAATAGGTGATAAGTTACTAAATGCTGTAAAGAGCTTTTATGAGGATAGTGAGGCTCAGGTTAGGGTGTGTAGAAGAGAGGGAGAATACTTCCCGGTAAAAGTAAGTCTTAGACAGGGATGTGTAATGTCACCATGGTTGATTAATATATTTATAGATGGGGTTGTAAAAGAAGTAAATGCTGGGGTGTTCGGGAGAGGGAGGGGATTAAATTATGGGAAATCAAATTCAAAAGGGGAATTGACACAGTTACTTTTTTGCTGATGATACTGTGCTTAGGGGAGATTTCTAAAGAAAAATTGCAAAGGTTAGTGGATGATTTGAGATGTGTGTAAAGGTAGAAAGTTGAAAGTGAACATAGAAAAGAGTAAGGTGATGGGGGTATCAAATGATTTAGATAAAGAAAAAATTGGATATCAAATGGGGAGGAGGAGTATGGAAGAAGTGAATGTTTTCAGATACTTGGGAGTTGACGTGTCGGCGGAATGGATTATAAAGGATAAGGTTAATCATAGAAATTGATGAGGGAAAAAAGGTGAGTGGTGGCGTTGGGGAAAAGTGGAGTCAAAAAACTTTATCTATGGAGGCAAAGAAGGGAATGTATGAAAGTATAGTATACCAACACTCTTATATGGATGTGAAGCTTGGGTGGTAAATGCAGCAGCGAGGAGATGGTTGGAGGCAGTGAGATGTCCTGTCTAAGGGGAATGTGGGGGTGTAAATATTATGCAGAAAATTTGGGGTGTGGAAATTAGGAGAAGGTGTGGAGTAATAAAAGCATTAGTCAGAGGGCAGAAGAGGGGTTGTTGAGGTGGTTTTGGTCATTTAGAGAGAATGGATCAAAGTAGAATGAGACAATGAAAGCATATAATCTATAGGGGAAGGAAAGAGGGATAGGGTCGTCCTCGAAAGGGTTGAAAGATGGGGAAAGGAGGTTTTTGTGGGCGCGGGGCTTGGACTTCCAGCAAGCTGCTGAGCGTGTTGATGGAGTGAATGGAGGCGAATGATAATCTTGGGACCAGACGATCTGTTGGAGTGTGACCAGGAATATTTATGGAAGGGGATTCAGGGAAACCGGTTATTTTCATATAGTCGGACTTGAGTCCTGAAATGGGAAGTAACAATGCCTGCACTTTACAGGAGGGGTTGATATTGGCAGTTTTTGAGGGATATGTATGTATCTTTATAACTCGTATAAGCTCCGTAAACCTGTTGTATTCATTGAGCACCTCTGCAAAAGCAGTGTTAATGTTGAGTGTGTGAAAGTTGTTGAATGATGAATTGAAAGTATTTTCTTTTATGGGGAGTTTTCTTTCTTTTTTTGGGTCTCCCTCCTCGGTGGAGACGGCCCGACCTGTTGAAAAAGATAAAAAAAAAAATCTCATGCGTGTGTAAAGAGGCAACTAAATGCCAGGAGCAAGGGGCTATTAACCCCTTCTCTCTGTATAACTAAATGTCAAATGAGAAACTTTCGTTTACCTTTTGGGCCACCCAACCTCGTGGGATACATGAGCGTGTGTTGAAGAAGAAAAGAAGAAATTAAAAAATATAATTATTGCAACATGTTTTTTAAATCATTTGTTTCTCTCTTATAGGATTTGAACCCAAGTTGTTGTGGAGAACCGCCTTGAGGTATGAGTCCGAACAGATGTAGCCAGAGATAAAGCGTCCTGATCACCTCCCTGGGCCCAAGTCTGTAGGCAGCTGGGATGAAACAACCAGCTGTTATGCTCCCTCGTTGCATTGATAATCTAGAATGAGGTACTCATTCCACAGATGTCATGTATCTTGTTATTTTTTACAAGAATTTATATTTCTCCTTTCCTCAGTGTTAAAAAATTAATATACAGGAGGGCCTCACATATACAGTTGTCCATGTATTTGTTGGATTTCAATCAAAGCCATTGTTTGTATGTTATGTGCTTTACTACTTTTTTTCCATGTTTCCACCATTTTTGTACAATAGTTGTGTAGAGGAAGTGCAACTGGTTACTATGTTTAATGGTAAGTATTGTATGTACTGTGTGTTTATTTGACTTTTTTTTATCATGTTTTATGACTAGCTGTATTGAGCATAAAAAATATAATAACGTAAACATGTTTTCAAATGTTTTAGAGACGCACTCTCGATAAGAAAAAATTGCTCTGTACCACCTGCTGGCAATTTTCACATTACCGTAACGGGGTTAGGATCCTAAGAGCCATACACACAGGGGCCTTCCTGTATCTTTCAGACTATACATCAAAATTCAGTTTAACCCTTGTCCAGGTTTTCGCCTACTAATGGGCTAACGCCAAATCTAGTGAGAGAGAGCTGGTAGGCCAACATATAAAAGAATGTGGGTCTATGTGGTCAGTTGTGCGCGTATAAAAAATCCTGCAGCACACAGTGCATAATGAGAGAAAAAAAAACTTTGACCCCTTTTTTGATTAAAATACGAATTTTTGCACTGTATTTTCGTATGGTATTAAGGTTGTAGTCTAGTTTTCCTGGTTCATTTTTATAGAATGGGAAAGACATTAATTACAGAAATTGAGATGATTTTGACTTTTTTTACAATGAAAAGTACCTTGAAATTGAGCTCAAAGTAGCAGAAATGTTCGATTTTTACCAAAGTTCAAAAGTAAACAAATCATGCCAAGTGTCCAATACAGGTCAACTGGTGAGTCTAATATTCTTTCACAAGTGCGCTGATATTATTTATACCATTTCTACACTAATGCAGTAGTCTGCATAACAGTAAATCTTCTATTTTTTGTAAGAATAAAAATTCAAAGTGGAAAGCCAAAGAAATATAAGAGGGGCCTGGGGATGTGACTAACGAACAGAGAACTTGTTATTTTAGTGCCAGGAATATCTTTCTTGTTTATTCTGGACCCTATTCGGAAATTGGCATCTTTTGAAGTTTGTGTGAAATTGGCAAAATTGCTAAATTCTGACCACTTTATTGGATAGTTGAAATCGGTAAATGAGTGGTTTCTTGTACTCATTCGATAGAAAAAATGGAGTTCTAGTGAAATAGTCATGATTTTTGTTGACTAGTACACTGGAATTGGGCAAAAATATAGCTCAAAGTGGGCAAAATCGCCGATGCATAAACATCGTCGAGACCTCTAACTTCGCTAGAGCATAATTCTGTAAGTTTTCCATCAAATTTCATACTTTTGGTGTCATTATGATCAGGAAAAGATTCTCTATCTTTTCATAAGAAAATTTTTTTTTTTTTTTTTTTTTTTGAAATTTGGGTGACCCTGAGAACAAGTCTCGGAGAGGGCCTGTCGACCCCGAAAGGGTTAACACAATTTTTATTTCTTTGTGTAGTACAAATAATATAGGTTACATGTAGTAAAACCATGATAGACACAAAAGAAAGCCACTAGCATGCATTTTTATTTTATATCCTATTCCCTTTTAGTTCCCCATGGAAACTTCCTTTGAAGGTTGTGATCACAATATGAAACCCTTCATGCTACTCGACATGGTCTTTTAGGAAATGTCTAACATTCTCAAGATGAATAAGAAGGTTAAGATTGAATAATTATGTACATGACTGTACAGGTGAAAGAAGAGTTAGTAACTGAACCAAAGAAGTTAGTTAAATTACATCTAGAGAAAGACAAAATTAAATACACATACCACACTGAAAATGTATAAAAGTAAGAAGTAAATCAAGGAGAGAAGAGTATGAATCAGAGGTTAGCAGCATGTGGCCTCTGCAAGTAGTCAATCTTTTCAAATACAGACAGGCCCAAATTATACAGCAGGTTAGGTTCCAGGCTATGCCTGTAAATTGAAACATTGCTCTCTCTCTCACTCTTTTTTTTTTTTTACTTTCGTATACATATAAAAGCCAGATAACATGTATATACTATCATTTATTAAGTGAGCATTAGAGCTAGGCCTAGAAAATGCATATACAGTGGACTCTCAGTTAACGATGCCATCAGATGGCGATAAAATCAGATACTGATACATTTTTGCGTCAAAATATTGGCTCGGCTAACGATAAAAAACTCGGTTACGGACATTCATCAGTTACAGACATTCATCAGTTACGGATATTCGTGTCTGTGCGGCCTGCGCTGCCTGGCCACTCCAGTGTGGCTAGTGTGCCATTGTTTAGAAGCCACTATGGACGATTCCATGCGTACATGTGATACATTTTGTATTCCATTATTTTTAGTGCTTGTAACTGCTAAATAAGCCACCATGGGCCCAAAGAAAGCTTCTAGTGCCAGCCAGCCTTTTGGTAAAGGGCTGAGAGAGAGGGGAGAATGTGCCTTTTTCAGTGATTCTGCAATATGTACGATACTAAAACAGCAGGAGTCTATAAAGGCTATAGTGGCAGCCAGTGATAAAGTGTAGCATTAACTGTAGCAAGTAATTAAGCAATTAATCGATAGAAAAAAAGGAGAGCACGAACCTAACTCCTCCAATGTTGTTGGAGTTATATAGGGCGACTGACAACACCACCGTCTCTACCGCCTCTGCTGCCCTCTCCACCACCACTATGTACGGCTTATGCTCTCAGTGGCCTTTATACACCCAACAACAACAACACAGCAACACTTGTGACATAATGATGTACAGTGAACCCCCGGTTAACGATATTTTTTCACTCCAGAAGTATGTTCAGGTGCCAGTACTGACCGAATTTGTTCCCATAAGGAATATTGTGAAGTAGATTAGCCCATTTCAGACCCCCAAACATACACGTACAAACGCACTTACATAAATACACTTACATAATTGGTCGCATTCGGAGGTGATCGTTATGCGGGGGTCCACTGTATTTTATTCATTCTAGAGTATGTGTCATGTTTCTGTGTTATTAATATTGTTTATTATATCATATTAGATGAATTGTGCTAGATAAATAAGCTGTAGAGCTGATACTAGTGTCATATTAAAGGACTATCTTGTGCCTCCCAACACAATTCCTAACATACGCCAGAAACAGACCTCTCTGGAAAACTTTTTTGAGCAACAGGGGTCCAGTGGCTCTCAAGCTGGTCCTGGTGGCATTAAAAAACAAAGGAAGGAAGTAACCCAGGATAAGGACTTGGTACCTGAAGTCTTTATGGAGTGGGATTTCCCTTCCAAAACAATTGTAAACTCCTCCATCCTCTCCCCTCCTCCCGTCTTCCAAATATCTTCATGTATCATTGTTTTCTGTGTAGGGAAATGCATATTTCATGTAAAAAAAATATTTTGTTTTATACTTTTGGATGTCTGAAACGGATTAATTGGATTTCCATTATTTCTTATAGGGAAAATCAATTCGGATAACGATTAAATTGGTTAAGGACAAGCTCTCTGGAATGGATTAATATCGTTAACTGAGGGTCCACTGTACAGTACAGTACACACATTACTTACCTTAAAATGTTTTCATCGTTAGCTTATAGTGAGTGGTGAATATTTATTGTTGGAAGTCTGATTAAATGAAGAATGGGAGTACAGTGGACCCCCGCTTTACGATCACCTCCCAATGCGACCAATTATGTAAGTGCGTTTGTATGTGTATGTTTGGGGGTCTGAAATGGACTAATCTACTTCACAATATTCCTTATGGGAACAAATTCGTTCAGTACTGGCACCTGAACATACTTCTGGAATGAAATAATATCGTAAACCGAGGGTCCACTGTAATTGAAAACCACTGCATCAGTAAAATGCTCAAAAGCAAAGTGCTGTAAAGCAGGGCCCTCCTGTAGTAGCTTTGTGAAAAGTTGAGTATATGACTCTTATATCTTGTTAGAAAGTTAAGTGTATAGCTCTTATATCTTGTTAGAAAGTTAAGTGTATAGCTCTTATATCTTGTTAGAAAGTTAAGTGTATAGCTCTTATATCTTGTTAAATTTAAGTGTATAGCTCTTATATTTTGTTAGAAAGTTAAGTGTATAGCTCTTATATCTTGTTAAAAAATTTAAGTGTATAGTCTTATACTTTTTAGAAATTTAAGTGTATAGCTCTATATCTTGTTAGAAAGTTAAGTGAAAGCCTATATCTTGTTAGAAATTAAAGTGTATAGCTTTTATTCTGGGTTAAAGACACTTTTAAAACGTTAGGTACATTTTTTTTTGAAAATTTTACCTGCCCAGCGGCTTTTTCGTCAAATGCGAGACAGCTGGTGCGTAGTGAAATCATATATGCAACAGTCCATCCCCCTTAAAGGAAAAAGTATTTAGGGGCACCCTCGGGGACTGACCTCACCCTAGTGAGGGTACATAGTAAGAGGGGATTTTTTGTATAGTGATAGATTGGGTCTTTGAAGAGTGGGGGGGTGTTGTCTAACAGGGGACGTGAACATTCAAATGTGGTTTTGGTTAAGCGTAAGGCTTAAGGTGATTTGCTGTTATGGACCCCGGGACAAATAGCATAGGTGGGTAGGGGTAGATCAGTGAATTTAATGAAAGTGCTGTTTGGGGGTCCATAATAATTACAGTGGTCCCCGATTATCGACGGAAATCCGTTCCTGGAAAGGGGCCGGTCGTTTATCAAATGGCGATTTCGAATAAATTTTTCCCCATAAGAAATAATGAAAATTCAATTAATCCGTTCCGACCCCCAAAAGTTTTAAAAAAAAAAAATTTTTTACATAAAATTTTTGTAGTACAAAACAAACAATGGGAAATGATAATGAAACATTAACAGCTAACCTTACCTTTATTGGAGTTCTTCTTATGTTGGGAGACGGGAGGGGGAGGAGAGAGTGGATTTTTTATTTTTGGAAGGGGAATCCCCTTCCACAACACCTCAGGTCCCATTTGCTTTTCGGGGGTTGCTTCTTTTCTCTGTTTCTTTAATCCCTAGGGACCAGCTTGAGAGTCACTGGAGTCCTGTCTCGCAAAATAACTGTGCAGAGAGCTCTGTTTCTGGCGTCTTTTAAAACTTCCCTAAAAGGGCCCAAGACCTGTCATGTACAAGTTGCCGTATGGCTTGCAACATCCTTTCTGGGTGATGTTTCTCCATAAATTTTTCCATCTTACCCCACTAGTAAAAATCCCCTTTAATTTCTGAAGAAGGCACCTTCTTCCTCTTCTTCCTCCTCCTCTGCAGCAAGTTTCTGACTGGATCTGTTGCTCTTCCTGCTGAAGCTCTTGCAGCCCCTCAGTGGTTAGTTTTCATTGGGGTCCTCCACCAACCTTCCCATCCCCCAAAACTCACACCAACCCCCGGAACTCCCCAGTGCCAAATAAGTTAAAACTGACATAGGCCATCAGGGGTCAGCCCCCAAACCCTTCCAAACCCTCTTTCGACAAAATTTGGCCACAATTTCTCCAAGCGAGTTCAAAGTCCTGGTAGAACCCCTCCCAACCCTTACCATAAGGTTACAAAATAAAAAATACTGAAAGTTCTTTCCAAAAACTCGTAGGGTAAAGTGAGGTCTGGGGTCACATTGAAGCACCTTTAAAAAACATTCTTTGGTGTACAGTTTTTAAAGTTTAAATGACCTGCTGGTCCAGGGGGTTTGGAGGGGGGATGGTATTGGGGGGGCAAGAACTTTACTGAGATAAACCAAACTCCTTCAGAATTAGGTCATCCAATTTGGTGAGAGCGGGGTCATTGTCCATTACTAGCAGGCACTTGAATCCAATTTCTTCTCCAGGGGGTAATTTTAACTAGGGCCAAACATTTCGTTGGAACCACTCAAACAAAAATTTCCCTCGTGCCCCCATGCCTTATTTTAGATTTCCCAAAACACACACAATTTACTCTTCATACATTATTTTTTTTAAAAGCCGGGGTTTTTAGAAGGGTACACTAGTAACGGCTTCACTCTGAAACCCACTAGCATTAGCACAAACATTACGTCGCCTGTCTTAAATGGCTTGGTCCTGCTTTGATTTTTCCCTGTGAAATGAAGGCCCTCTTTGGCATTTTTTTTTCCCCAGAAGAGGCCTGTTTCGTCACAATAACACTTTTCGGGTTTCATCCTTCACCTCTATGACCCCGGGAAATTTCAGCACATATTTTCAGCCCCCTTTTTGGGCCGAAGGGCACCTCCCCTCCTTACCACCTGTGCATGCCATACGCTTCTTAAATCTCTCAAACCACCTTTGCTGGCCTTAAAATCACTCACTTCACCCTTTTTGAGGCAATTTATTTAAAAATCTTCATCAATCCCTACCTTTTTCACAAATAATCGAGGTCATAAGACTGTTCCCTGCTAATTGTTTTTTCATTTATCCACACCAAAAAACTTCTCAACCTCTTCCATACGGGTGATTCTTTTTTTGTCAGCATATTTACCCCCTTTGAAACAACACGCCTTGATTTCCTTTCTCATGGCTATGAGGGAAAGATAGGGTTTTGAATGATTTTTTTTATACATCCTCCCCATTTTCGCCCAAAACTACGCCACTACATTTTGTTAAATGAGTTTTTTTTAATTCAGTGGTATTTCTCACCTTCTTTACCAAAGGTTTTTTGGCACTAGGAGCTTTCTTTGGGCCATGGTAGCTTATTAGCATTTAAAAACTTGAAAGCATAAAATAAATGAAAATTTATGAAAATTTCCTGGGATGTGAAGGACCGCCGCAACTGTAAACAATGGCACACTGGTGGGAAGGAAGGTTTGGGGGGTCGAGGCCCCTTTACCTCGTGCATACGCGTCGGGACGACGGGCGAGAGGGGTCGAAAACGAATTTCGGTAAATTTTCCGAGTCAATATTTGTCAAAAAAAAAACGGTTGATTTTCCCAAAAATGGCGACTTCGGGCCAGTCGATTATTGAGGGACCCTGTACTTTTGAAAGGACCCAAACTTTTTTTGATACTTTTTTGTTATGCGTTGGATATGGGTGTTGAATTTCAGGTTACTGTAAAGGTGCAGCCTCAAAATTTTTCCCCCGTTATGTTTACAATACAAGTACAGTGGACCCCCGACCCAAAGATGGCATCATCTAAAATTAAATCCGACTAGTGATAATTTTAAAAAGCAAAAATTTTGCCTCACTAGCACTAAAAAAAAAAATCGACTAAAACATTCTTTCCACCTGAGACGCGTCCACTTGTAGCCAGTTTTACAAGCCAGCCAGCCACCGCTGTCCCCCTAAACATCAACGGAAAATTTCATATTTTTCACAGGTTTTTAGTGATTGCCCTGCAAAATAATCACCATGGGCCCCAAGAAAACTTCTATGACCATACAGCAAAATGGGTGAGAATTTTTTTGGATTGAAGAAAAAAAATCATTCTAATATGAAAGTGGAGTTGTGTCTCCCAGCTGGCCAGGTTTTTCACTACTATTGTGGCCAAGAAAACGGCAACAGGGAAGCAGTTCTTGCCAAAGGTGCAAATATTTTTTGAAACTAAATCGGAAGTGATAGAAATGTTGAGAGACTGTTATTGGGTGGATAAACAAAAACAAAAGCAGGAATAGCATCTCCAAGCGATCATATGTGAAAAGGGTAGGAAGTTTCATGAGGATTTTTAAATTTGAAAAAAGCCTGCAACAGTGGTGATGTGAGTGAATTTAAGGCCACAAGGTTGGTTTGAGAGATTTTAAGAATCGAAGGCATACATTGTGATAAGGCAGGTGGGCTGCCCTTCGGGCCAAAAAACAGTTGAAAAAAAGTGCAGGAATTCAAGGGGGACATAGACAGTGAAAATTGAAACCTGAACAAGTGTTTAATTGTGACACGACAATACTGGGGGAAACACTTTGGAATGTCATAAAGGTGGGGGTACAGGCCCCATGGACAGATATGTTGCGACAGAGGTCCAATGACTCCAAAATGGTCCAGTGGCATTAAAAAAAAGAAGGGAAAAAACCCCCGAAAAAGGGCTTGACACCTCAAGTCCTAAGGGAAGGGGGGTTCCCCTTTTGAAACCCCAACACAATCCCAGTTCCCTCCTCCCATCCCTCAAACATCATCAGATCTTCAATAAAGGTAAATTCATGTAATTATACATGTTTTTTCATTGTGTGTATTAAAAAAAAAATTTTTGTGGTAAAAAAAACTTTTTTCAAAACTTTTTGGGGGGTCTGCCGATTAATTTGATTTATTATTTTTGTGGGGAAAAATTAATCGAATAATGATAATTTCAATTTAAAAATGAGCTCTCGGAACGGATTAATATTTTTGTCGAGGGTCCACTGTATTTTTCAAACATAATGTTTCATTGGGGATTATTTTCTCTTCTCAAACAAAATAGAAGGTTTTTGGGAACGTTAAGTATAAATTTTTGGGAACCTCCAGGTTGGGAAAATTTTAAAAAGCCTTTATTAACAATGGGGATGAGTGATGTAAGATTTTGTGAGAGATGACAAAAGTTGGTCCACAAGGAGAATAGGTCAATTTTGCATTTTAAATATTTGGAAGGTCATTGATTTATAAAAGGAATAATAGGGGCCAAAAGCACTTCCCTGTGGAATGCCAGTGTCCAGAAGTCTTGTTTAGGAAGTTGTGTCCTTAATGGGAAAATATTGCTGTCTGTTAGTGCATACCCCCTGATACCATAATGATCAAGTTTTTTGAAATAGATGTGTGGTTACTGTATCAAAAGCTTTTTTTAGGTTGATAAAGAGCCCCAGTGGTATTAATTTTTTCCAGTGCTGTTTTTAAAATACTCCATCATTTTTTTTAATTGGTCATTTGTGTTTCGTTTTTTTCCGAAGCCAAAAGGCAGTGCATGATGGGAAAAAGAACTGTGACCATGTGTTTGGTTCAAAATAGCGATTTTGTAGTGTATTTTTTGATGGGTTTTTATGGGTTTTATTCTTGGTTTTTCTTGGGATTTTGAAAATTTGGGAAAATGTATTACAGAAGGAGAGATGATTTTGAAATTTGGTTTTTGGGCGGGAAATACTCAAAATTGAGCTCAAAAATAGCAAAATTTTTTCGGATTTTTGCCATATTCCAGAGGACACAAATTATGTCACTTCAATACCACTCACGGTTGGGGTAATACAGTTCACAAAAGTGCTAGATATTTATAATTATTAAATAAACAGTAGCCCCATAAAAGAAATCTACTTTTTGTGTGAATAAAATTTAAAAAAAGGAAACAAACAAATACAAGAAGCCCTGGGGAAGTAATTTAAACCCTTTTTACTGTCGAGGCCCCTTTCTGAAGCTGTCCCTTCATTTTCAAAATTTCGAAAAAAAAAATTTCTTAAAAAAATGTTAGGATTATTTTACTGAGTGTTTTAAACCATAAAAAAAATTTTTCCATCGGTACTTACCCGGGTACAGAGGGCCCCACTTTTGTTGCAGGTACTAAACACATTTTGACTTACATAACCTGTCGCTTTGTCAGGCCTTTTTTTTTCTTAAAAAGGGAACAATAACAGTATCAAAAAACAATTCACACCTATAAGTCACAAAACCGGGTTGAAATCAGGGGGTTTTTGTTACCATATGTGGTGACTGTGCTTATGCACATGTGGCATAAGCATTTCTTGGCAAGAAACAGGACTTTTTCTGCCCAGTTTTGTCCTTCCACTGATGTAGCCGTGATCTTTTTTAGAAAATGTATTTGCCATGGTGTCTCTAGTATTGTTGGGTTTTTCCCGACAACACTTTCCATCAGGGTTCATCGAAGGTAACAAAGCTTCCAGTTCAGCAGCATTGTTCCCCAAAATGTATACATGGCCGATCCCACTTTGGTTTCATCAAAGTCGTGGGGGACTGGGAACAAACTCCACCCTTCCTGCCAACCCAGAGCGGTTGCTGGGGGGGTTTTTTTAATTGAAATGTGATTGTGGTTTGCAGGTTGCGGTTGTGCAGGTTGCGGTTGTGCAGATTTTGGTTGTGCAGGTTGTGGGGGTGGGGGGTGAGGGGGTTGTAGTTGTCAGCAGCACAAGGTAGTAGCATGGCCCGCGCTGGGGCCCAGGATTCATGCCACCACACTATCACCACCACCACCTGCTGCCTCACCCATCATTCATACCTTTTGAACAAATCTCATCTTCACACTGGTCGTGGGAGGGGCCCCGAGAGTGCTCCAAGATTTACTCCAACCCCCCTTTGGGAAAAGCATCTGACACACCAGACCGCATGCTATGTCGGTAATACTGCCCCCTTCATGGGAAGTTCACCCTCACTGTTCAACTAGAAAATGCTTTCAGTAGTTTTTAAATGACTATCACTATCCTTTTATGCCACATCTAGTCTTGACTGGGGAAATATTTTCCCCTTTCGTCCCCCTTTCAGGTGAACTGAAAAGAGCCGGCCCCACCAAGGTGGAAGGGCAGGGTCATCTGGGTTTTCATCCTAATAGTTTTCCTGGCACTGTTTTTTTAGTCACAAACCCCCCCTTGAAAACCATTGAATTTTATTTCACTGACCTTCCATCACGTTAGAGCTTTCACTTGGGGAAAAAAAGACCTCCAATCCGCCGAGGGGGGAGGTACTTCTTCTGCAAGGCTGGTAAAAAGGACTACCAAGGGCTTCCCACAATGCCCGCTGGTCCCAATTTTTTTCACAGGGGCACACCCCCCACTCAACCCATTCTCTCTCATGTAGGCCTACAGCTTTTTCCCCCCGCTTGATTTGAAGCCGCTAAATTTTCACGTATAAAAACTCAAAAAAAGTGGGGCGTAAGACGTATATGAAAAACCGAAACAGAAAGGGGTTAATGAAAAAGGGAAAAGTTTTAGGTCATGAATGTCTACATTGTTTTTCGGACCCCATTTTTAAATTGACAATTTTTTAATGTTGTGTGAAATTGGCCCAATTTTCCAAATTTCTGACACTTTATTGAGTGTTCAAATGTTAACCCATAAACGGCCAAACGAAAATACCGTGGTCCCTCAATTACATCCTTTAAACTGTTCCTGGAATTTGGGGCTATTTTCAAAATAGAGATTTTCGAAAAAATATTTCCCCTAAAAAAATTAAATCCCAAATTAAAAATCATTCCAACACCCAGAAGCAAAAACAATTTTTTTTTTTTTTTCCTAAAAGATAGATTTACATACACAAAAGAATGAACATTCAACATACGTTACCTTTTTGAAGGCGTTGTTGGAAGGAAGACAGGGGGGAGGGGAAAGGGAAGAAGGTTATTTTTTGGAAGGGCATCCCCCCCAAAGGACTTAGGGAAATTCAGGGGCACTTCTCTTGCAAAATATAGATTGATGCAGAAATAAACCCAAAAAAAAAGTAAAGCACTAATAAAATGATAAAGAACATTGGTAAAAGGGTAGTGATGAGGGAACGGTCTGCCTATAGGGGGGATCGAAGCTAAAACATTGGGGATTTCAAATTTAGGTTGGAAAAATACAAAAGAGTGAGAGGGGTTTGGGTTTTAGCGGACTTGCATTTGGGTTATTGCTTGGGAGCATTGTTCTGTTAGTGGGTTGGATTTGTGAAGGACCGGCCTAATGGGGGCCCCAAGGCCTACTGCTTTTTCTCCTTTCTTATGTTCTTATTGAAGACTTGCTTGTGTGGGGGGGGATGGCAAGTTTTTGGTGGAGAATATGACACAAAAAAACAACTCTACGGCTTTTTTATCTTCACAATTTAACTAATAGACATAAAAAACAATATTAATAAATAAAACATGGAATATTTTCTCGAATGAAAAAGTAAAAACATTTCGTATGTCACAAGAGGTGTTGTGTTGGGAAATAAGGGGCCCCCCCAGAGTAAGCCTTTCCATAAGGGGTGAAGCAGAGCTGGGGCGGGGGTGTTTTCTGTAGCCCATAAACTCCAACAACATTGGAGAGATTGGGGGAATTGCTGAATCACTAAAAGAAGGCACCCCACCACCCCTCACTACCACCTTCTACCCCTATTACAATTTCTACCACCTCACTACCCCCTTTACCACATTACAACTGTTACCACCATCACTACTACCTTCTACCACTATCACTACCCCCCTCAAACCCCATCACAACCACCCTACCACCATCACTACCACCCTCTACCACCCAACCATTATCACAACTGCTTTCCACTCTACCCCCCACCCCCTTTGATTTTTCTACAAACTTTTTCATAAATTATGTGGTTTTTCCCCCTTCTTTTCCAAGGGCTGTCACAAACTTTTTTTGGGGCCATTTGGAGCTTATTTACACTTGCAAGCACAAAATCAAGGAATATTAGAAAATTTCGTGGGGCAAGTGAGGAACCGTCGCTCATGGTAAAAATGGCACACGGTGGGGAAGGCAGGGGGCCCCGGCAGCTCAGAGCATGACACCTTCCCCCGGGCAAAGGACGATTAGCGAGTTAAAAAGGACCATTTTTAGCCCAAATTTTTGACAAATAAGGGACTATTTTCCGAAATGGCGACTTTCAGGCCGGACGATTATTGAGGGGCCACTGTTTTTAAATCACTCCCCAGTCCCCAATATTTTGAAAAATAAATTTTTGTTTTTTTATTTTAAAAAAAAGAGCACATTTTTTAAGTTTAAAAGGATAAAAAAAAAAATTTAAAAATCAGTACTTACCAGGGATGAGGCAGCAAAGTTGCCCTTGGGGGCCACCCGACAGCAACATGGGGCGCTCGCTTGCAAAAAAAGTTGCCGAATTCCTTGTTTTTCTAGTTTTTAATTATTTTATATAATTTTTTAGTTCTGAAAATTACAATTAAAGTTAGATTCTTGTCATTTCATAACCAATCTTTGTTCTGACACTAGTATTAGGTACTGAAATTGTACTCACATTGTCACAAACACATTGACAGGTGGACATTTACACCTGCCTTGGTCATTTACTATTGTCTTGGAATATATACAAAGTATTTATATGTCCCAGCAATGTTTTGGATATGTGAAAGTATATAATAATAATGAGGAGGAGGAGAAGGAGGAGGTGGAGGAGGAGGAGGAAGAGGAGGAGGAGGAGGAAGAGGAGGAGAAGGAGAAGGAGAAAAAAAATGCAATAATAATAAAATAATATGTTCTCTTGAAGCATGAAAAACAAAGTCCACCCCTGACAGTGACATGATAAGATGAGATAACATCTGATAAGAGCTGACATTTGATGAGCATACTCGAGGGTGGGGGAGGGTGCAGCAGATAAGAAAAGATTAGAGGTGACATTTGATGAGCATTGCCCTCCTTTGTTTTCGCTGGTACACAAACATGTCTGTCTGTCAAGCTCCCTATCTCTCTGTCTGTCGGTCTAACTCTCTGTCTCAGAGAGAGCCACCAGACTGCATCATCACGTTTACTCACATCTTCAAGTAGAGTATAGCGCTTTGTCTGGATTTTTTGGGTTATCCTTGGTAATTTACACTATGTATACTTGTATTTATGTGTACCTGTGAGACAGAGATAGACAGACAGATAGAAAGAGATAGAGACAGATAGGGATAGACAGAGACAAAGACAGAGACAGAGAGACAGACAGAGTTAGAGATAGATACAGACAGACAAACGGAGATAGAGCCAGGCCGCCAGCAGCCGGCCAGCCACACAGCTGGCCACCACGCAGCTGGCTGTAGCTAGCTGGCTGTAGCTAGCTGGCTGTAGCCAGCCAGCTAGCCAGCCAATCAGTCAGTCAGTCATCCAGCCAGGCAGCCAGCCTGCCAGCCAGCCAGAATTGTTTCTCTTTACTTAGGGCATAGGTTATAAGACATTCTGAAAGGGTGTTGCACAAATATTCCACATGGGTTATTATCGAGGTTTTTTTTTTATATTCCCTCGACCAGTAATGGCCACATCCACCTCAAAGCTACTAAACTCAGGGTCAAAATCACTTTCATCTTAAAATGGGAGAGTTAATTCAATTCAATTCAATTCAAAGTTTATTCTCTATAAAGATTACAGTGTTGAATTTACAGAATTTGGTTGTTGTGTGGTTTACATGTAGTTAAATAATGATTACAGAGTGTACCAATAGAACGCCTAGCATGGCTAGGCATTTGGGGCCCAGACTTAGTTTAATTCTTTATTTTAAAATATTACAAATTATGAGGTAAGTTGGTATTATGGCTAAGTGACTAAATACTAGTTTGTGAGTTTAGCAATGTGAATGCTTTTGTTTTGGCACAGTACATAGTTTCAGTATTGGAGTATCATAGGATTCATTATTTTAAGATTGAGATTAATATTTCTGTTTATGGTCAAATGGGTGAGTGAGTGTAAGTGTGAACCACCAGGTGGTATTCGTGTAGTTAGTTTATGGGGTTTATCAGGGAGATAAGATGTTTTCTAATGGTAGTTTTGAAGGTGATGAATGTGTCTGCAGTTCTAGAGTTCTCAGGTAGGGTGTTCCAGATTTTAGGCCTTTGACATACATTGAATTTTTGTAAAGGGTTAGTCGGACATGGGGAATGTCTTTAGAGATGTTTGTGTCTGGTGTTATGCCTGTGGGTTCTGTCACAACTATCAAGAAAGCATTTTAGGTCAAGGTTGATATTGGAGTTTAAGGTCCTGTAGTGTAGATTGCACAGTAGTAAGTGTGGATTTACTGAGCAGGGAGTAAGTTTAGATCTATGAAGAGTGGGGGGGGGGGTGTTGCCAGGGATGGGATTTAGTGATTATTCATACTGCAGCTTTTTGTTGGGTTTATTATTGGCTTTAGGTGTGTTGCTGCAGTTGATCCCCAAGCACAAATAGCAATAGGTGAGGTATGGATAAAATAAGTGAGTGGTATAGTGTGGAAGGGCATTTTGCGGCACATAGTATAGTATCTTGGAGAGGATCCCAACTGTTTTGGATACTTTTTTGGTTATGTGTTGGATATGGGTGCTGAAATTCAGGTTGTTGTCAAGGTATAGGCCTAGGAATTTGCCCTCATTATGTCTGGTAATTAGAGTGTTGTCAATCCTAATGTTAATTTGTGCATCTCCTGCTCTGCTACCAAACATAATATAGTAGGTTTTGTCAGTGTTAAGCGTAAGTTTATTGGCTGTCATCCAAGTCGATATTTTGATCAGCTCCTCGTTAACAATGGTGTTGAGGGTGGCAAGATTAGGGTGAGAGATGACATAAGTCGTGTCGTCAGCAAAGAGAATGGGTTTCAGGTGTTGGGATACGTTTGGAAAATCATTGATGTATTTGAGGAAGAGCAGGGGACCAAGGACACTTCCCTGTGGAACTCCAGTATCAAGTGGCCGTGTTGTTGATGCTGTGTCTTTAATGGTAACATACTGATACCTATTAGTAAGGTAAGATACTACATGACATCAGTGAATCCCAGGTGTTTGCTGCGCTGTTTGCTCTAGCTGGCGCTCATTTGAACTGGTGATCCCACAAGGTACTAAGTGGTCCCAGATTTTTTTAATACCGTGCACACTTAGTGTTAGGACCCATTCTATGCTGACATGGCAATCTCAGGCCAGTCGTGCCAAATTTGAAGGCAGGAAAATTAAAATGTATATATACGTTTGGGGCACTAGCGGTAAAAACGTATATATACATTTGGACCGTTTATGGGTTAACCCTTAAATGGTCCAAACATATATATACAGTCACGTGCATAGCGCCCCAAACGTATATATACGTTTTCTTTGTCATTCATTCAACACTGCCACGATAAGCCTGAGTCACCTAGAAATGAGAGAATGGGTGTATGCACTCACTGTGCACCACATTAAAACAATTGGGGATGCCTGGGTACCATATGCTCTTTTTTCCTATTAAAAAAAAAAAAATTTCTCAAAAAGTTTGGGGCACTACGTGAGTGAACGTATATATACATTTGGACCATTTAGGGGTTAAACATTACTGATTAACTCCATAAAATACTACTTTAAAAGGGGTCTTATTAATCAAGTAATCATTCTCTTGTAAATATAAATTTTTTCAGGAAATTTAAAATGTACTTTAATGTATTCATCTTCCTAATGTATATTAAGGACACACTCCTAGTTGTCTGTTTCAAGATAATTGTGAATATATTTCTTGAACTGAAATACTAGTAGTCTTCATATTTGTTTCAGGTAGCTAAATTATGTGCTGAGTTTGGGGTGCCTCACTTAGTCAACAATGCTTATGGTCTGCAGTCATCAAAGTGCCTTCACCACATTCAGGAAGCTGGCAGGTGAGATGAAAAAATCTGTAGTTTGCAGTCAGTCTGCAGTTGGTACCTTTACCTTGTCTGCCTACCTGGAGGTCATTCTGGGGGTCAGCGCTTTCACGGATGAGTCGCTAACCAGGCCTCTTGGTAGATCAGGACCTTATCAACCAGGTTGTTACTGCTAGCCACATACAACCCAACACATGAACCACAGCCCAGCTGATCAGTGTGGTCTTTATCACCAACTGCCACAATATACAGGAGATGTTTTTTATTAAAATATCCTATGTGAGTCATTCAAAGCAAAGAATGATAGAAACTTGAGCCTCTGTTTGAAGTAAGCAAGAATGGCTCTTTACAATATATACACTTACCTTATAGTATTACCTGATGTAGTCAGGTAGTTACAGTAAGGTTGCCCCGCTGTTCTCCGTAACCTACTACTCATCCCTCTCCCTTTTGCCACCTGATACCCTTGCTTCCTTCCTGCCCTGCAGCGCTGTATAGCCCTTGTGGTTTAGCACTTCTTTTTGATTATAATAATAATACACTAAGGTTTTTGATATGCTGAATAATCCATTTTCTTCCATTGATCCAGAAGCTGCACTGAATATTCTAAAATGCTAGATAATCAATTATTAATTTTTATGGCCTTTTTTCCACAACTCTCTTCATAATTTTTTTTTTTTTACCAAAAGCATTGATAATTTGTGTATGTTCATTATAAGTATGTGTGCCAAGTTTGTACATTATATAATTATCATTTTGTGAAGCTGGTTTATAAATATTTTTTCTCAATTTGTTTTTTGTCCAATACATTGATAATTTGTGTATGTTTTGTGCATGTGTGTAGAGTTGATGTTAGTAGAGATTGCTCAAGAACTGCAAATTATGTACAGCCTCTTCTCACTTAGAGACGTATTTGTTTACTGACAACTCGGACTTAAGACGGGCTGCCTGACCAGTATGCATATGTAAATAATGTATATTAGAGCTGATTTCCTCTATTCTGTTTATTACAGTATACAGTACACTACTGTATAAACATTTAAAAATATGCCAGAAATGTTATAAATGGTGCAAAGGTGATATTAAAACAATATCAGAGATGGTTGACAAAAACCCACTACCATTATAGTATGCTCCTCACTTAGTGACAAATTTGTGTACCGACGTGGTCTTAGGAACAGAACTCCATTGTTAAGTGAGGAGAGGCTGTATTTGCAGTTTTGTTAAAGCTCAATTTTTAAAATAAAGTTGCCAAATGAGTTGAAAGTTTGTGTGTTTACTTTATGCATGTATAGAGAATTCTTGTTTATTTGGTGTATATTGGTAAAGATCAGTATATTATATAATGAAAATTTTATTACAATTTAATTGAAGCTGAATTTTTTATTCATATTGGCCATCTGTCACCACAATAACTGTGAACAAATAATGAGGAAACATATTTACTGTTATTCAGTTACTGTCGTACTGTAACTTACAACTAGGCTTTAAATAATAAGATATTACAAGGACCTCAGTGGAAATCAGTCACTTTATCTGACTTTTTTGGGCTATCATGTTACTGTGCACGATATTTATGCTTTTGTGTACCGGTACCTAAATAAATGTGCTTACTTACCTGAAATGTTCTCATATCAAAGTTCAGTTGGCCTGTGAACTGCAGCATCTTCACCCCTCATTCAAATACATACAGACACTTTACTTCCTACCTTCAGGACTCAAGTCCAGCTAACTGGTTTTTCCCTGAATCCATTCATAAATGTTACTTTGAGATTCAGTAAGGTCCATCTCCTCAGGGATAGAGAGTGCCCCTCATAAACTAGCAGTAGTCCTTGCTCAGGACCTGGTCAAACTGGTATGACCAGTCAGGTGCATTTACAATACTTAGATTTTTTGGGATTCATGTCAGAGATTACAGTATCAAACATAAGAAGTTTGTGAGTTTTGACATCAAGGTCCTGTTCTCCAGTGTCTCCACAGATGAAGCTAAAGGCCGTCTCTGCCATACCCCTTCATGTGTAGTCACACTTATATGTCATGATAGCTTCTTGATCCAACGGTTGTGTCAGAGATGTCATAGTCATTGCTAAAAATACAATCAGCACATTTGAGTCCAGAGACTGTAAGATTCCAGAATAAGGGTGTTATCGAATTCAAATTTTTATTTTTTTTTTATGGGGTACAAAAATACAGCCTCTCTTCACTTAGCAACGTACTCGTTTACTGGCTACTCGGAGTTATGACCAGCTTTCCGACCAATATGCAAACCTAACTAATGTATATTAGGGCTGATTTCCTCTATTCTGTTTATTACAGTACAGCCTCTACTCACTTAAAGATGGAGTTTCATTCCTAAGACCACGTTGGTAAACGAATTCATCACTAAACAAGGAGCAACTGTAATGGTAGTGGGCTTGTATCACCCATCTATGATATTGTTTTAACCCTTTGAGGGTCCAGAGGCCAAATCTCAGTGTGACAGCCAGGGTCCAAGAATTTAAAAAAAAAAATTTGTTATTTTGCACTGCATGCTGCAGGATTTGTTTTATGTGGTTCACAATTACCATTCTCTCATATCTAGGCCCAAATTTACCGCTCACAGCTTATCTGAGTGAGCTAAGCTCATGTCGTAGAACTACGGCTTGGACCCAGGCTTCAAAGCTGTTGAACTATGGGACGGACCCTCAAAGGGTTAATTTCACCTTTGCACCATTTAGTATATTTTTAAATTTTTATACGGTAGTGTACTGTATATTGTAATAAACAGAATAGAGGAAATCAACTCTAAAATACATTATTTAGGTATTCATATTGGTCAGAGAGCCCATCGCAAGTCCGAGTCGTCAGTAAACAAGTACGTCGCTAAGTGAGGAGAGGCTGTATGCAGTACACTACTATATAAACATTTAAAAATATACTAAAAATGTTTTAAATGGTGCAAAGGTGACATTAAAACAATATTTAAAGCTGGTTGACACAAACCCACTACCAGTACAACACAGCTAGCCCTCCACTTTCGCGAGTTCCACTTTTGCAAGCTTCGAACATTTGCAAATGCCCAGTCGCCCAATCATATTTACCAAACAAATGTGGGAAAAGAATCCTCCTTCTTGATAATGCTCCAGGTCGCCCACCATCACTGGAGGGAATGTGTGAAGATGTTGCAGGAGGGTGAGGTGAAAGAACTGGTTGAGGAACATGCACTGGGCCTAAATGATGAAGAATTGTTGGAGATTGTGCAGGCAGAGAGTGAGGATGAAGAAGAGGAGTGTGTTGCTGAGGCCAATCAACCTCAAACCCTTGAAAAACTAGGGCAAGCGATCAAAATGACAGCACAGCCCAAAAAAATTTTGAAGGTGATGAGCAACATTGATAGGAGCATAATTCCCTATAAAACTCCGTTTGTAGATATGAAGAGGAAACGGTCTCAGTTGCCCATCACAATGTTCTTTCATGTGTTTTATGATTGTTTGTGGTTCAATAGGTTAAGGAAGCAGTATTGTTAGGAAAAGTAAATGGTATTATTATATTTCCCTACAATGTATTTTCGCATCAGAGCATTTGCAAATGCTACAGTACAGTATTATATTTCCCTACATCATATTTGCATACCAAACATTCAGGAATTTTCAAGATTCGCGAGGTTCTTGATCCCCTAACCCTTGCGACTGTGGAGGGCCTCCTGTATGCTCCTCACTTAATAACCAATTCGTTTACCGACCTGCTCTTAGGAACAGAACTCGGTCATTAAGTGAGTAGAGGCTGTAATGTAGTTTATATGTAATAAATCATTGTTAGGCACTACTTCGACTAGTGGATGGTACCACTATGACCCCGCCTCCGCCTGCTTCACCTCACCTCACTGCAGTATATAAGCCACGTCTTCGGCCTTGTGCTGTACATTCTACAAGATTGATGGACTGAACACATCGACTCCAGGCTGAGGGACTGATTACCTCATACTCCTCCTCTCCTTACGCCTTCCTCTTTGTATTGGACTGATGAAGCCACTGTGTGGCGAAACGTTTCCTGAATAAAGATTCCCATATGCTGCATAAGTGTCTCAATCTTCAACTTGTCGGTTTTTCAAACCATTCATCACAACTGTCAGACACTGCAGCATCATGGGATCTTGTTACAAAGAATTCTTCAACACTTGTTCAACCTTTGGACGAAGACCTACTTCGACTAGTGGATGGTACCACTATGACCCCGCCTCCGCCTGCTTCACCTCACCTCACTACAGTATATAAGCCACATCTTCGGCCCTGTGCTGTACATTCTACAAGATTGATGGACTGAACACATCGACTCCAGGCTGAGGGACTGATTACCTCGTACTCCTCCTCTCCTTACGCCTTCCTCTTTGTATTGGACTGATGAAGCCACTGTGTGGCGAAACGTTTCCTGAATAAAGATTCCCATATGCTGCATAAGTGTCTCAATCTTCAACTTGCCGGTTTTTCAAACCATTCATCACACTTAATTTTCTTCTTGGCACCTCCAGCATAACTAGTATTTCTTGTGGGTGCCATGGTTAATATCCAGAAATGCGAGAGAGTAATGATACTTAAACCTTAGAGATACCGGAAGGTCATTTCCGGGGGTCAATGCCCTCACGGCCCAGTCTTAGACCAAGCCTCTTGGAGGATCAGGGCCTGATCAACCAGGCTGTTACTGCTGGCTGCACACAGTCCAACATATGAACCACAGTTCGGCTGGTCAGAAGAACTTACCCAGTACCCCCTTGTAGACAACCAGAAGTTTGTTGGTAATACCCCGTAGGCATGGAGGGAGGACATTGAAGAGTCTCGGACCTCAGACACATTGAGTTCTCTCTTAGTGTACAGTGGACCCTCAGTTTTCGTGTTTAATCCGTTCCAGAGAGATCGGCGAAAACTGAAACCATTGTCCCCATAAGAAATAATGTAAATTCAGTTTATCCATTCCAGAAACCCAGAAGTATTAAAAAAAAAAATTATTTTTTTACCTTAAAGATAGATTTACATGCACAAAAGAATGAACATTCAACATGATACTTACCTGTATTGAAGGCTGTTGTTGATGGATGGAAGACGGAGGAGGAGAGAGGGAAGAGAGGTTATTGTTTGGAAGGGGAATCCCCCTCCATAATGACTCGAGGTACCCAGTGCTTATCTTTGGTCACTTTTTAATGCCACTAGGAACAGTTTGAGAGTCACTGGACCCCTGTCGCACAAAAAATTGGTCTGGAAAGCTCTATTTCTGGCATCTCTTCAAAATTTCCCTAAAATGGGACATGGCATTGTCATTCCTCCACAAATGTTTGCACCCTACTCCACATTGCTTAAATCACTACCACTCTCTACCACCATCACAACCACCATCACAACCACCCTCTACCATCATTACAACCACCCTCTACCACCATCACTATGACTCTACCGCCATTACAACCACCCTCTACCACCATCACTACCACCCTCTACCACCATCATTACCACCCTTTACCACCATCACTACCACTCTCTACCACCATTACAACCACCTGCTACCACCATCACTACCACTCTACCACCATTACAACCACCCTCTACCACCATCACTATCACTCTCTAACCACCATTACAACCACCCTCTACCACCATCACTACCACTCTCTACCACCATTACAACCACCCTCTACCACCATCACTACCACCCTCTACCACCATCACTACCACCCTCTTCCACCATCACTACCACTCTCTACCAGCATCACTACTACTCTCTGCCACCATCACAACCACCCTCTACCACCATTACAACCACCCTCTACCACCATCACTACCACCCTCTAACCACCATCACTACCACTCTCTACCAGCATTACAACTACCCTTTACCACCATCACTTCCACCCTCTACCACCATCACTACCATCCTCAACCACCATCACTACCACCCTCTACCACCATCACTACCATCCTCTACCACCATCACTACCACTCTACCACCATCACTACCACTACCACCATCACTACCACCCCTACCACCATCACAACCACCCTTTACCACCATCACAACCACCCTCTACCACCATCATTACCACCCTCTACCACCATCACTACCACTCTCTACCACCATCACTACCACTCTCTACCACCATCACTACCACTACTGCCATCACTACCACTCTCTACCACCATCACTACCACTCTCTACCAGCATTACAACTACCCTCTACCACCATCACTACCACCCTCTACCAAAATCCACTTCCATTCTCTACCACCATCACTACCACTACCACCCTATACCACCATCACTACCACACTACCACCATCACTACCACTCTCTACCTCCATTACAACTACCCTCTACCACCATCACTACCACCCTCTACCACCATCACTACCACCCTCAACCACCATCATTACCACCCTCTCCCACCACCACTACCACTCTCTACCACCATCACTACCACCCTCTACCACCATCACTACCACTCTCTACCACCATCACTACCACTCTCTACCACCACCACTTTCATATTTTTCTGCAATCTTTTTCTTTAATTCTACGGTGTTCCTCACTTTCTTCACCAAAGGACTGGCACTAGCAGCTTTCTTCGGGCCCATGGAGGCTTATTTAGCAGTCACTCACAATAAACAAGTGCCAATAACAATGAAATATTACGAAATGTTTCGTACGACTTCACAGGATATGTTCACTCACCGAGAAACAACACGACACTGCCTCAGAATGCGTGTGGGAAGTGGCTTTGTGTGCACTCTGGGCATTGGACAGGTTCCGTACCATTGGAGTAAACGAAATCAATATTTTGACGAAAAAACTGGACTAAAGCAGAAATCATTGATAATGGAGATCGACGAAAAGGGAGGGTCCACTGTACTTATCTTGCCCCTGATTTTAAATGGAGGTATTTTGCACTGTCTGCCGAGGCTTTTGTTGTCATACAGAGTTATTTCAGTGTTAAGGTTTGGAATCAGTCTTTCCAGGATTATCCTGGAATACAGTTTATGGGACTTCGAGCATTCCCAGTAGTTTAGATGCCTGGTTGAGTGTATATAAGCAGTAAAAGTTCTCTTTACATTTTCTAGCTCAACAATCTTACCTGCCTTAAAAGGGAGGTGATCAGTATACAGCAGTATTCCAGCATAGAGAGAGCAAGTGACTTGAAGAGGATCATCATTGGCTGAGCATTTCTTGTCTTGATAGTTCTAGTTATCCAGTCTATCATTATCTTTACAGTAGCAATGACAGCTTGGTTGTGATCCTGGAATGTGATATCATCCAATATCATTACTCCAAAGTCATGCAAATGGGACTTTCACTCTGCTTGTTTTACAGCACAGTTGATCAGTCATCCACAAAGCACTGAGGCATCTTGAGTGGACTGGTAACCATTGCACTGATCTCACCTGCTAGGCCCAAGCTGACACAAAGCACTGAGGCAGCTTGAATGGACTGGCAACCATAGCACTGATCTCTCCTGCTAGGCCCAAGCTGACACAAAGCACTAAGGCAGCTTGAGTAGACTGGCAACCATAGCAGTGGTCTCACTTGCTAGGTCCAAACTGGCACAAAGCACTGAGGCAGCTTGAGTGGACTGGCAACCATAGCAGTGGTCTCATCTGCAAGGCCCAAGCTGACACAAAGGAGAAAATTATCCAGAGTACTAACTGGTGGTTTTGCACATGACTAGTGAGCTCTTCACAAATTATGGCACATGTCAGGGAGCTTAATGTGAGAGCCAAATAACAGTTGAGCTTTTTTAGTCATGTGTTTCTGAATTAGCATATTTGGGGGCTGCCTTATCCAGGGGTCAAGTTACTCTATTACCTCTCTCTTCCCATTGTTCTCCTGACTCCTTGTGTTATTTACAGTATCGTATGTATTAGAGGCCATCTGTAGCAAAATGATTCTTTAATAAATAACTTAGTCATTGCATATATGTTTCTTTCCACAACTTATTGTAATACCCATTCAAAATACCATATTCTGCATTTCCTTCATTCAGTAAAGCTACCAAACAGAAAGGTTAAAATCATTTAAGATTTTAAGTTAGCCTAAAATGTGATAGACATGTTGGATATCCAGGTGAATACCATTCGTAATTATCTATTATTTTCCTGCCATGTTTCATATCCTGAACAAATTTCATCTACATAAAATTGGTTGTCCTTGGGTTATGAAATCCTCATCTCAGCTATGTAATAAATCTTGAAATTTCAGGAATGTCTTATAGTTCTATATTTTACTTGTCATTTTTTGTAGGTCTTTGAAAATTCTTCACTGTGATACATTGTCATTTTTTTCTTTAGAGTTGGTCGTGTCGATGCCTTTGTGCAGAGCACTGACAAGAACTTCATGGTGCCTGTTGGTGGTGCTATCATTGCTAGCTTCAATACCAAATTCATTGAGGAAGTTGGCAAGATGTATCCCGGTGAGAGGCTACAAAATGTTTGTTAAAACTGAATATTATATTTTGTATACCTTAGATTGTTTGTGTTGATTTTAAGCTTTAAATGCTCTACACACTCCAGATTGAAAGCCCCTTCTGTGTCTACAATTTTCTCAAGGTATTGACACTGACAATGCAATATTTGATGTAAAACTTATGCAATTACACAAGTGTGAAGTTGGAGGTTAAGGAGTATTTTACACAACAGTAATTAGGCTCATTTTGAGGCCTCTTCTAGGCCATTTTCAGTGCTCAAACTGACACACCTCTCAGCTGTTTCACTAGAATGCTTTCTACACAATCTGTTGATCTCAAGAAACTCCTAATTGAACTATCACAACTACCCTATTACCCATGTAGAAGTCAGTAATCTAATCAGTTTTCATCTCTAGTATTTTTAACAATTTCCAGTTTGAAGATTGAGACACTTGTGCACCATATGGAAATCTTTATTTAGGAAACGTTTCACCACACAGTGGCTTCATCAGTCCAATACAAAGCAGAGAGGTGCAAGAAGAGGAGGAGATTGAGGTAATCAGTCCCTCAGCCTGGAGTCGATGTGTTCAGTCCATCAGATGTTGCACATGTGTCTTAACTTTCATCTTGTCAGTATTTTATACTTTTCTTGCACAACTTTGTGAGGGATGGTAAAATTGCAGTTAGGAAACAACCCACTGGGAAGAGAGACTTCATCTCTATGGAATACGAACTAAAAACATTCCCAATTGAGGCTGGGTTAACAATATCAGAATAAAGTGCAAATTATACCCACCATCCATGAATAGTGTTACGAATCACCCTGTAACAGTTATATACTGCCATAAAATTTGTTCCGTAAAATTCTAATACCCCCATACTACTTTTGAATTTCACTTGTATTCAATTACCATTCTACCTCATAGTCTTAAATGTATTTAATATCTACAGAATCTCTCTCTTTATTATTTTTATTATTATTATTATTTCTTCTACTTTATCAAATATTTGCAACTTACCACATCATTGTCTTATTTTATTCTAATTGTAACATACTATAGCATTGTCCTAGTTAACTCTATTACTGCCCTATTTTATTTTATACTTTATTGCTCAACCTTATTCTAAACTTTTTATTATTGCCCTATTTTATTTTATACTTGCTTTATTGCCCTATTTTATTTTATACTTACTTTATTGCCCAATTTTATTTTAGACTTTTTTAAGCTTTTTTTTTTTTTCAACAAACCGGCCTTATCCCACCAAGGCAGGGTGGCCCAAAAAGAAAAACGAAAGTTTCTCTTTTTAAATTTAGTAATTTATACAGGAGAAGGGGTTACTAGCCCCTTGCTCCCTTTTTTAAACCTATTGTTGCCAAATATTCAAGCTTGTATATTCAGCTACAACTTTTTTTTAATGTCTGTTGTGTACCATCTTACTATCATAGTACAGTGGACCCTCGGTTAATGCCTTTAATCCGTTTCAGAGAGCTAGCCTTTAACCAATTTAGCCTTTAACCCTTTCAGGGTCCAAGGCCAAAATCGGAAGGGGTGCTCCAGTGTCCAAGAAATTTTGAAAAAAAAAAACAAAAAAAAATTCTTACAGAATTAAAGAGTATATTTTTGTGAAGGTAATAAAACAAAAAAAAATTTCTGATGAGTACTTACTGAGATACAGTGGCGAGAAGTTGACCCAAAATGACCAGGTGGCGGCAACATCGACGATTTCCACAAACGCGCATTTCTTTATTTTACGTTTTTTTATACTTTTTTCTTTTCTTTTCTAATTTTTTTCTTTTCCTACTAACATTTGGGGCCTGAGAGACCAATACTGTATATAATGTATATAGTATATAAACTCACTGTATTGAACACAATAACCGCTCTAAAGTTTTTATCATAATATTGTTTACCACTTTTGTTTATTACAATAAACATGCACAAATCTTGTATAATACTAATGTTCTATCATATATTTACTTATGTACAATCACTGGACATGTTTTTAGAACTGCTGCAGCTTTTGGAACTCCTTGAAACAAGGCACCATGCACAGAGGTACCTTACATTCCTCGCACATAAACCGAGTGTCTTCGCGTCTTTGTTGCCGTCATTTTGTTTGTGCCCAGACAACACATCTCCTCTGAGCAAATTTCGTATTAGTTGCAGGAAGCTGGATTATGAAGTGATCACCTTCCCTCCTCAAACGCTTGGGTATATCCTGAGGAGTTCGAGGACAGTTTTGTATAGCAGGTGTTGTTACCTGATACTTCATTGTGAGTTGTCTGACAACAGGCAAACAAAATTCACCATACGGTGGTCTGTTGCCAGTCTTCACTTGGTACAAAATTATATGCATTGAGCATTGAAATATCCATGAGATGGAAGAAAAGTTTTATATACCACTTGTAACTCTTACGAACACAATCAACAAAACCAATCTGCATGTCACATTTGTCAACCAAGCGCATGTTTTATGTATAATCAATCACTGTCACTGGTTTTCAAATATGTTCATTAGTCATTCTATCAACTTTGCCACTGTCTTGCATTTCGTTAAGGTGAATGGTTGTCAACAATGTGACATCTCGTTCGTCATGCCACTGTAATACCATGATGTCATTGGCAGTAAACACCGGCACCTCATCACCACGAGCACCTGCGTTGAGCCTGGGCATATGTTTACGATTAGAACTCACTGTGCCACACACATCTGTCTTGTTCACTCATAAGAAATCACTGAGTAATGGGCTTGTGTACCAGTTATCTGTATATAATGTATGCCCCTTACCAAGATAAGGTGCCATCATGCTTCTCACTACGTCACCTGAGATACCCAATAACATCTTGGTATCTTTCAATGTTTTACTTCCCGTGTATACAACAATATCCAATACCAGGCCACTGTCACAGTTACAGAGTACAAACAGTTTTACACCAAAGCGTTTCCTCTTGCTCGGTATATACTGTTTGAATGACAGTCTAACTTTGAACAAAATCAAAGACTCGTCAATTACAAGATTCTTGAATGCATAAAAGTATATGCTGAACTTTTGTTTGAGATACATAAAAATATTTCTAATCTTGTATAACCTGTCACTTCTGTCAGGCCTGGTTTTGTCAGAGAAGTGCAACATACGTCACAGTAAGATAAACCTGTTCACTGGGATGATTTCACTGAAGACCGGGGTAGAAATTAGCCATCTGTGGACCAGTATGCTTTTATATTATGCTTATAGACATGAGGCATAAGCATTATTGTTGCAAAAAGCAAATACATTTCTGCAACAGTTGTCTCTTTCCACCGGTGTAGTCTTGATTGTTGTGATATCATCATATTTACCATGGTGTACTCAAAATACTTGTTACTTTCCCTGACAATAGTTTCCATCAAGTCATCAAACTGGTGGGGCTTAGGAACAAAATTGGGATTTTGCTGCCAATCCCAGATATGGTTTGCTGGTGGATACTGGACATCATAAGCTGGTTGTGCTAGTAGTTGTGGTTGTGGTGGCTCACGCTCCACTTTGTCCTTGAACTGAGGAGTCAGCAGCATGGGTCCCAGTCTAGGTTGGTGAGTCATGCATGGCCATGGCACTACCATCACTGCTACCACCACCTACTGATGCCTGTGGTCTATCCATGCCAAGTGTAACCACATCATCCTCACTTTCACTGTCTATTCCTGGTGTAGGGCCACGGGATGTACTCCGTCCCCTGGGCACTGCGGCGGCGTATATACTGACGCTTCACTGGTGAATATGTTTCCTCGCTATCACTTCTCGAATGATCGTCAAGAGCAATAAAATCACAATCCACGTCACTATCATCATCATTACTGAAGTCAGAGGCCTGGCCACGCGAAAATAATAGTTTTCTCTTGCGATGAGGTACAACTGAACGTGACTGAGTGCCCACACCAGAGGTAGAAGGCTGAGGATCGTCAGGGTTTTCTGCACTATTATCGATATCCTGGTCATTTCTTTCAGTAACTAACTGATCAAAGTCAAAGAATTCGTCTTCATTTCCACTTCCATCAGAGTCAGAACTATCAGATAGGAAGAGGAGAGTCCCAATTTTCCTTGGAGTGAGAGCTGCCTCGCGACGAGGCATGGTGAACAAAGGTAACTGAGCCGGCGTTCCCACAATGCTATGCGGGCGCCTAGAATTTTTGTTTATGGCGCGCACATGGCACGCAGACCCGTTCTCTCACATGTAGGCCTACCAGCCTTTCTGCGCTAAATTTGATGCCGCTAGAATTTTGACGTAGATCTACGGTTTGGACCCTGAACATAAAGCCGCAGATCTATGGCATGGACCCTGAAAGGGTTAAGCAAATTAATTTTCCCCATAAGAAATAATGGAAATCCAATTAATCCATTCCAGACACACAAAAGTATTAAACAAAATCATTTTTTTTTACATGAAATATGCATTTCCCTACACACAAACAAATAGTACATGCAAAATAAATAATAATTAAATGCAACTTACCTTTATTGTGGAGTTGTTGATGAGTGATGTGCCAGCAGCAGGGGAGATTCAAGTTTCCAATTGTTTGGAAGGGGAATCCTCTTCCATAAAGACTTCAGGTACCAAGTCCTTTGATGGGGTTACCTCCCTTCTTGGTTTTTTAATGCCACTAGGACTAGCTTTAGAGTCACTGGACCCCTGTCGCACCAAGTATCTTTCCAGAGAGCTCTGTTTCTCACGTGCCAGTACGGCTTGCAACAGCTGTGACAGGATAAAATTCATGCTTGCACCTTTGTAAACATTGTACACATTTCCTTAATCCTTGACGAAGGCAGCTTCCTCCGTCTCTCTTCCTCCTGCTCTGAAGCACATTCCTGAGCTGTGATCTGTTACTGTTGCACCTCAAGCTCTTGCAGGTCTGCAGTGGTTAGTTCTTCATCGTCATTCTGCACGAACTCTTCTACAGCCTCGCCACAAACCTCCAACCCCACGGACTTCCCCAATGACACAATAGCTTCCACTACTGGCATAGGCTCCTGAGGGTTAGCCCCAAACCCTTCAAAATCCCTCTCTTGTACACATTGTGGCCACAGTTTCCTCCAAGCAGAGTTCAAAGTCCTGCAAGTCACTCCCTCCCAAGCCTTACCTATAAGGTTTATGCAACTGAGGATATTGAAATGATCTTTCTAAAACTCTCTTAGGGTCGTTTAAGTGTCTGAGGTCACTTCAAAGCACTTTTAAAACACTGTTTTTGTGTAGACTTTTTTGAAGTTTGAAATGACCTGCTGGTCCATGGGCTGGAGGAGAGGAGATGTATTAGGAGGCAAAAATTTCACTTTAACGAAGCTAAACTCCCCTGCAATTTGCTCTTGCAAGTCGTGAGGATGAGCAGGAGGCACTTCAGTGACAATTTCTTTTCCAGGAGGTAATTTTTCATAGTGGGGCCAAACACACCATAAAACCAGTCCATGAAAATTTCCCTAGTGACCCATGCCTTAGCGTTTGATCTCCACATCACACAAATTACCCTTGACGATATTGTTTTTCTTGAACACTCTGGGAGTTTCAGAGTGATACACCACTAAAGGCTTCACTTTGCAATCACCAGTAGCATTACTAAAAAACATTAACCCTTTTAGGGTCCGTCCCGTAGATCTATGGCTTCACGTTGAGTGTCCAAACAGTAGATCTACGCCAAAATTCTAGCGCCGTCAAATTTAGCATGAAAGCACTCATAGGCCTACATGTGAGAGAACGGGTCTGCGTGGTGGGTGTGCGCCATAAACAAAAAATCTAGGCGCCCGCATAGCATTGTGGGAACGCTGGCTCAGTTACCCTTGTTCACCATGCCTCGTCGCAAGTCAGCTCTCACTCCCCGGAAAATTGGGACTCTCCTCTTCCTATCTGATAAATCTGACACTGATGGAAGTGGAAATGAAGACGAATTCTATGGCTTTGATCAATTAGTGACAGAAGGGAATGACCAGGATATCGATAATAGTGCAGAAAACCCTGACAATCCTCAACCTTCTACCTCTGGTGTGGGCACTCATGACTCACGGTCGGTTGTGCCTCAACGCAAGAGAAAACTAATATTTTCGCATGGCCAGGCCTCTGACTTTAATGATGATGATAGTGACGTGGATTGTGATTTTATTGCACTTGACGATCATTCGAGTAGTGATAGTGAGGAATCATATTCACCAGTGAAGCGTCGGTATGTTCGCCGCCGCATGCGCTCGGGTAGTGTACCCTATGCTGTGCCCAGGGGATGAAGTACATCCAGGAGTACATCCCGTGGCCCTACACCAGGTTTAGATAGTGATAGTGAGGATGATGTGGCTACACTTGGCATGGATAGACCACAGGCATCAGTAGATGGTGTTAGTGGTGATGGTAGTGGCACCGCCATGTGTGACTCACCAGCCCAGGCTGGGACCCACGCTGCTAACTCGTCAGTTCAAGGACAAAGCGGAGCGTCAGCCACCAGCCTACACACAAACCAACCCGCACAACCAGCCTATGTTTTCCAGTATCCACCACCAAAAACCCTATCTGGGATTGGCAGCAAAATCCCAATTTTGTTCCCAAGCCCCACCACTTTGATGACTCCAAAGTGGAATTCTACCTACTTGTCCCCTTGGAACCACGGCCAATGAACTGGAATTCTTTGAACTATTTTTTGACCATCCATTGATGGAAACTATTGTCAGAGAAAGTAATAAGTTTTTTTGAGTACACTTGGCAAATACGATCATATCACCACAGTCCCAAAACTACACAGGTGAAAGAGACGACTGTTGCAGAAAATGTATTTGCTTTTTGCAACAATAATGCTTATGCCTCATGTCTATAAGCATAATATAAAAGCATACTGGTCCACAGATGGCTAATTTCTACCTCGGTCTTCAGTGAAATCATCCCATTGAACAGGTTTATCTTACTCTTACGTATGTTGCACTTCTCTGACAAAACCAGGCCTGACAGAAGTGACAGGTTATACAAGATTAGAAATGTTTTTATGTATCTCAAACAAAAGTTCAGCATATACTTTTATCCATTCAAGAATCTTGTAATTGACGAGTCTTTGATTTTGTTCAAAGTTAGACTGTCATTCAAGCAGTATATACCGAGCAAGAGGAAATGCTTTGGTGTAAAACTGTTTGTATTCTGTAACTCTGACAGTGGCCTGGTATTGGATATTGTTGTATACACGAGAAGTAAAACATTGAAAGATACCAAGATGTTATTGGGTATCTCAGGTGGCATAGTGAGGAACATGATGGCACCTTATCTTGGTAAGGGGCATACATTATATACCGATAACTGGTACACAAGCCCATTACTCAGTGATTTCATGCGAGTGAACAAGACAGATGTGTGTGGCACAGTGAGTTCTAATCATAAACATGTGCCCAGGCTCAACGCAGGTGCTCGTGGTGATGAGGTGGAGGTGTTTACTGCCAATGACATCATGGCATTACGGTGGCATGACAAACGAGATGTCACGTTGTTGACAACCATTCACCTTAATGAAATGCAAGACAGTGGCAAAGTTGATCGAGTGACTAATGAATGTATTCGAAAACCAGTGACAGTGATTGATTATACACAAAACATGTGCTTGGTTGACAAATGTGACATGCAGATTGGTTTTGTTGATTGTGTTAGTAAGAGTTACAAGTGGTACATGAAACTTTTTTCCATCTCATGACATTTCAATGCTCAATGCATATAATATGTACCAAATAAAGACTGGCAACAGACCACCGTATGGTGAATTTTGTTTGTCTGTTGTCAGACAACTCATAATGAAGTACCAGGTAAGAACACCTGCTATACAACAAGGCCTTCGAATTCCTGAGGATATACCCAAGCGTTTGAGGAGGGAAGGTTGATCATTTCATAATACAGCTTCCTTCAACTCAGAAGAAATTTGCTCAGAAGAGATGCATCGTCTGTGCACAAACAAAACGACGGCAACAAAGACGCGAAGGACACTCGGTTTGTGTGTGAGGAATGTAAGGTGCCTCTGTGCATGATGCCTTGTTTAAAGGAGTTCCACAAGCTCCAGTTCAAAAAAACCATGACAAGTGATTAAAAAATTTTAAATTAGTAAAACATTAGTATTATACAAATTTGTGCATTTATTGTAATAAACAACGGGGGAAAAATAAAATGAAAATAATTTTGTGGTTTTGTGTTCAATACAAGGGTTTATATATTACTTTATATACAGTATTGGCCTCGGGCCCCAAATGTATGGGAAAAAAAAAAAATTTAAAAGAAAAAAAAAAAACTAAAAAAAACCCTAAATAAAGAATGCGCGGTGGAATTCGGAGTTCCCGCCCCAATATTTTGGACAAATTCTTGACACGTACTCGGTAAGTACTGATCAAATTTTTTTTTTTTTTGTTTTATTCCTTCACAAAAAATGCTCCAAATTCTGAAAAAAAAATTTTTTTTTTTTTCCAAAAATTTTTGGGGCACTGGAGCACCACTTCAATTTTGGGCCCTTTGGGCCCCAAAGGGGGTTAATGCAGCCTGTTTTCTGGCTTTGTTTTGGGGAGTCCCTTTTTCCCCCGGTAATGTAGGCCCTGTTTGCATTTTTTTCCCAAAAAACAGCCTTTTCGTCACAGTTAAACGCTTTTTTCGGGTTTTAAGTTTTCAGTCTCTTATGTACTCCTTAAAGTCCGCAATATTTTTCGCCGCTTTTTTTTTTTTGAGCTGGCCCTCACCATCCCTTATGACACTGTGTAGCCACAATGATTCTTAAATCTCTCAAACCACCCTTTGCGGCCTTAAATTCATAAAGCAGCAGCATTTTTGGGGGGCTTTTTTCTTAATGAGATCATATGAATCCCTTGTTTTTCACATATTACTGACTGAATTGCTATTCCCTGAAAAATTTTTTTCGTTTATCCACCCAAATAACAGTCTCCCCACACTTTAAGTTTTTGCGATCTTTGTTTTTGAAAAGAAAAGGGACACAAGTACAACTAATGTAAATTTATTTGGCATGTTTCGCCTCCGGGAGCTTTATCAAGCCAATACCGTAAGGGCTTGATAAAAGCCCTGGAGAGCAAAATTTTTGCCAAAATAAATGTACTTAGTTCCCTTTGTGTCTTTTACTTTAATATTGTGGGAATTCACCAACTTTATTACGACTTTGTTTTTGAAAATCACACTTGCACCTTTGCAACAACGTTTCCCCTTGATTGCCTTTTTGTTGCGCAAGAAATAGTGAGGTTGAATGGGTTTGTTGTATAACTTTTCCCAATTCTGAGTCGCATCCACTTTCTACTTTTCATTATCTTTTTTTCAATTCGATGGTACACCCCCCCTTTTTTACCATGGGGTTGGGCACTAGAAGCTTTTTTGGGGGCCCCATGGGGGGCTTTTTAGCATTTACAAGCATTAAAAAAGGGGAATAATAAAAAATACATCGCAGGTAATGTGGAACACTGAAACACTTGAAACAATGGCACCAGCTGGTAGGCTGGGGACTGGCCGGGCCCCCTCTGCACCCAGCGGAATTTTTTTTTTGTCGGGATGAAAGCTCCTAACCGATTTTTTGGTGCATCCGAGCCAATTTTTTTTTTCCAAAGCGAGGCATTATTGATTTTGGCGCTATCTTACCCGGGCTTTTAATTTGGGGTCCACTGTGCACAATCATATTATTCCCCTTTTTTATTTTTTTAACAGGGGAAACCTCAAAAATGAACGTATCAATATTGAACGTTTCAAAAAATAGGAAATTTTTGGAAAAACGGGTTTCCCTTTTATCGAACGGCCCGTTTTTTCGGACCCCCGGGGTATGGACCTGTCTGCCCCCCACTCTGTCCGCACCCCCGCGAGGCGCCGGGCATCTGTTTTTGGTTTATGTTTTTAGTGAACAAAACCCGCGCTTCATTCACACATTTTACGATTATTTCGTTTTGTTTAGGGCTCGTGGGCGTGAAATAAGCTGCCATGGCCCAAAAAAACTTGTAGGGGTATCCCTGTGGTAAAGAAATGAAAAAACATAGATGTGAAAAGGAAAAATACAAAGTATAAGGGTGTGAGATTTGTTGGCTTCCCGGGGAAGTAAAAAAAAACAAATCGCCATCGGGTTTATCCGTCAAAAAAGAAAAAATAAAGGGAAGCTGATGTTGCGAAAGGTGTTAAAAAGGGATGGATGAGGTGCCTTCTCAAAAAATTAACCCTTTCAGGGTCCTCCCGTAGATCTACGGCTGGGGGTGGTGTCCAACCGTAGATCTACCCAAAAATTTAAAGCCCCCGTAAAATTTTAAGCGCGAAAGCGCTCATGGGGCCTACATATGAAGAATGGGTTGCCCCTGGGTTCCGCCAAAAACAAAAAACCTGGGCGCCGCTGCATTGGGGGAACCCCGGTCAGTCCCCCTTTTACCAGCCTGTCGCAAGTCAGTTCACCCCCCCAAATTGGGACTCCCCTTTCCTATCTATAGTTCTGACATGATGGGAATGGAAAAAAGACGAATTCAGGGTTTTGTCTTAGTACCGAAAAAAATGCCCAGGATATCGTAATGTGCAAAAAACCCCGACGATCCTCGACTTTCCCTCGGTGTGGGCACTCTCCCTCACTGGGGTGTTCCAAGTAAGAAAAAAATATTTTCCCGGGGCCGGGCCTCTGCTTCAGTAAGACGAGATTCTGAGTGGATTGTGATTTTTTTGCCCGACATCATTCGAGTATGATAGTGGGGGAAAAACATTTTCACCAGTGAAGCGCGGTATGTTCGCCGCCGCATGCGCCGGGTAGTGACCTATCTGTTCTAGGGGGGAGACATCCCGATACATCCCGGAACATCCCGATACATCCCTGGCCCACCCCCCGTTTTAGGTTGATTGAGGTGAGTGGCTAACGGGCTGGTTGGGCCACAAACCATGGATGGTGTTAGGGGGCGGGTGGGGGTAGTGGCCCCGCCAGCGTGACTCGCCCCCCACGCGGGGACCCACGCTGCTGACTCCAGTTAAAGGGACAAAGGGGAGGTCACCCAGACCCGCCACAACCACCCGTTAAACCACCTTGATGCCCAGTATCCACCAGCAAACCGTATCGGGTTTGGCAGCAAAACCCAAATTTTTTTGTTCCCACCCCTCACCATTTTGATGATTCAAAGGGAATTCTCCCTACCGTCCCCTTGGGAACCCGGCCAATAACTGGAATTCTTTGAATTATTCTTTGACCACCATTGAGAAATAATTGTCAGGAAAAGTAATAAGTTTTTCAGTAAAACAGGGCAAATACGATCCATCACCACAGCCCAAACACCGGGTGGAAAGAGACAAAGTTCCCAAAAAATGTATTTGCTTTTTGCAACAAAAATGCTTACCTCACGTTATCAAATAAAAAAGCATACTGGCCCACAGGGGCAAATTTTGTCCCCCACCCTTCAGTGAAATAATACATGAACAGGTTTATTTTACTGTTACGTTGTTTGCTTCTCTGACAAAACCGGGCCCTGACAGAAGGACAGTTATACAAGTTTAAAATTTTTTTCATGTATCCAAACAAAATTCAGGATATACTTTTACCCATTCAAGAATCTGAAAATTGACGAGTCTTTGTTTTTTGTTCAAAGGTAGACTGTCTTTAAAGCAGTAAAAACCGAGCAAGAGGAACCTTTTTGTATAAAATTTTTTGTACTCTTGATTGGGGACAGGGCCTGGTTTTGGGATATTGTTGAAACACGGGTAGTAAACATTGAAAGTACCAAGATGTTATTGGGTAATCGGTGACGTAGTGAAAACATGTGGCACCATATCTTGGGAAGGGCCCCCACAATAAAACCCATAAAATGGTACACAAGGCCATTTTCCCTGATTTTTGCATGAACAAGACAGATTTGGGCACAGTGCGTTTTAAAGTAAAAAATATGCCCAGCTCAATGCAGGGGTTCGTGGGGATGAGGCAGGGTTTTCGCCAAAGAACATAGGATTCGGTGGCAGACAAAAGAGTGCACATTTTTGACAACCATTCACCGTAATGAAATCAAGACAGGGCAAAGTTGTCGGTGATAATTTAACTATTCAAAAACCGTGACAGTGATTGATTATACACAAAACATCGCTTTGGTTTAAATGTGACATGAGATTGGTTTTGTTGACTGTGTTCGTAAGAGTTAAAGTGGTACAGAAACTTTTCTTCCCCTCATAATTTTAATGCGAAGCATATAAAATTTCCAAAAAAAGCGGGAACAACCACCGATGGTGAATTTTTTTTGTCTGTTTTTCAGACAACTCATAAAAAGAAGTCCAGTAACAAAACCTGCAAACAACAAGGTCCCGAATTCATCACAATATACCCAACGTTTTGGGAGAGAAGGGGTCATTTCATAATACAGCTTCCTTCAACTCAAAAAAAATTTGTCAGAAAAAGGGGGTGCCTTGTTTTGGCACAAACAAAAAGCGGCAACAAAGACGCAAAGACACCGTTTTTTTTGTGAGGAATGTAAAGGGGCCCCCGTGCATGGGGGCCTTGTTTCAAGGGGTTCCAAGCTCCAGCAGTTCTAAAACCATTCCATGATTGAAATATGTAAATATATGATAGAACATTAGTTTTCAATTTTGTGCTGTTTATTGTAAAAAAACAAAAATGGTAAACAATATATGATAATAACTTAGTGCGGTTATTGTGTTCAAAACAGTGGTTTATATATATAAAAATTTTATACAGTATTGGTTCTCAGGCCCCCAAAAGTTATAGGAATAGAAAAAAATTGGAAAAAAAAAAAAAACAACAAAAAAAAACAAAAATATAAATACCGATGGGAATTTGTCGATGTTGCCGCCACCACATCTTTTCTACAAACTTCTTGGGACGTTCTCGGTAAGTACGCAGTTCTAATTTTTTTTGTTTTATTACCTCCAAAAAAAATGCCTTTTTTTCGTAAAAAAAAAAATAAATTTTTTTTTTTTTTAAAAATTCCCTTTGGGCATTGGGCTTTTGATTTGGCCTTGGACCCGAAAGGGTTAAGGAGATTTATCCAAAGGGGAAAGAGTCCCCAAATGTTTTTTGCAAAGTACCACCCCCAGCAAGTGAAAAAAGCCATCTTTTTAACAATTTAGTGACAGAACCCTGTCCCATTTTAGGGAAAGTTAAATAGAGCCAGAAACAGGGACTTGGGCAGATATTTTGTGAGACAGGAGTCCTTTCTCTCAAGCTGGTCCTAGTGGCATTAAAAGACAGAGAAGGGAAGTAAAAAACCCCCGGAGGGGTTTACCTGAAGTCCTCATGGGGGGATTCTCCTTTCCAAACACAACCCCAATCCCTCTTCCTCCTCCCTATTCCAGATGCCCACAATCTTAAAAAAGGTAAGAAAAATGTTATTTTATATGTATTCTATACATAATTAAAAACTATAGTATTTGTGTTTGTAAAAAATAATTAACTCTATAAAAGTATTTTTTGTGTGAATATTTTTGGGTTTCTGGGGAAGGGTTAAATTTTATTTCATTTTTCTTATGGAAAAAATTTCTTCAATTTCAGACTTTAAAATTTAGAACTAGCTCCTGGGAAAGGATTAATTCGATTTTTTAGGGGTTTCCCCTGTACCCTTTTTTAAACCTTAATATATTTTTTATAAACCTATTTGCAAATCTCCAATTTTCAGTTAATTACTATCAGTTGTTACCCTCTTGCAAACCCTACATTGCTAACACAATTAATCTTTAAAAAAAAACTGTCACTTTTTTACTACTTTTAGCCAAAAAATTTATTTTCCCTCTAGCTTTCTGTTTTTCCACTTTTATCTTAACACACAAAAACCCCATGCTTTAAAAAGAACTTTCACATATTTTCTACTATCTGTTGTAAACAACTTATATAGCCTTAGTCAATTACAAAGTGTAGTCTGGGGCTACTTTTAATTTATAATTTTATCTATTTTTTAATTGTTTTAATTTAGCTCATTTTGCCAAACATAGCAAAACCAATTCATTTTTTTATTATTTAAAACACTTATTTGACCATTTTGCATTACTATAAACTTGTCCAAAAAATCCCACTACAGATTCAATCCCAGAATCACCACATATCATGATATAAAAATTACTATTTTTCCTAAAAAATGAATGACATTCGACTCTGACAAACCTAGTAATCTAACACCCCTCAAATTTATTTGGAAAATACCTGCCTTTTTTACACGCATCCAACAGCACTTCTTAAATCTGCAAAAGTCAACAGTTTTAAATACAAAATCAGGGCCATAAGCAAACACTATGAGACCTCCTGGGATTCCTGATTCCCCAAAGACAACCCTTTTCCTTACTATTCTACTGAAAACCGGCTTAAGCAGGACCAAAGATATCTACCACCACCAATTTCACAGCAATCCCAAATTGCAGGTGGTATTGCAATCTATACTTAATGAATTTTCTTTTTTTAGCACCACGCTATAGTGATGAAAATGAGAACATTTTTTTCTAAATTTTTCTGTAAAAACCTTAAGATCCTATAAAATCGTGCCATTACCGTATGCCTCACACAAACTCCCAAAAAAGTGAGAAATTAAAGACAAATATAACAAACAGCCAAATAACAAGCACCACTTTCTCTTACTGGGAAACCAAAATCAACCTTGGGCCCACTAGATGACGCCTGTAAATATTTCATCAACAGTATAAAACATACTATCAAAACCCAACAAAAAACTAAAAAAAAAAACCCGGGGACTGAGACAAGGCGCCAAATTTACCAAATTTTTGGACATATACTAACCTCCCTTAAATCAGGATAATCACAGACAGCACTACGACCCCTAACCCCACCTTCTCTTAACAAACTTGTAAACCCCCACTGGAAAACAACAAAGTTCATTTAGACCCATGATGAGGCCCCCAATAAGTAATTCACAGCAAACTAGAGATGGGTTTACGGGCCCACAAATTTTCCCAAAGGGCCCTGGGATCAATTTTGGACAACATATTTTTGAATAAAATTTCTTGACTTTAAAAAACAAACTTGTCCTTAAAAAAAAAAACAGATCAAAAAAAACGGCTAGGTTGCCCATGGTAATAGTGCAAAAAAGAGCCATTGATAAGAAACTTAATATGAAAAGCAATATGACAGGGGTTTTACACAAAATATTCTTAAAAGTATTCATCATTCACCAAACTAAAAAAAAAAGCCAAACAATTGTATACTCCCAAAAGATTCACTGAAACAAGAGGAGATATAAAAAAGACCTGGAAAACACTCTCTCAGATTCTGGGAACCCACAAACTGAAAAAACTAAACTCCTAACTAAACTGAATGAAACACCACTGCATCCTACTGATACAGTTAACAAGATAAATGACTTCTTCTCAACCATAGGATCTAATCTCACCAGTAAAATCCCAGGTACCAATGCCCGAGCAAGTGATTACTTAGATGGGAATTTCCCAAACTCCTTACCTGCACCTGCTGAGCCCACTGAAGCCACCACGATTATTAAGTGACTTAAAAATAATTCAGGGAATCTGTCTCATGTCCCATCATTATTGTACAAGCAGCGGCTCATGTCCTTTTGCATGCTATTTCATTACTTTTTAACAAGTCACTAGAAACTAGCACTTTCCCGACACTACTCAAGACAGCAAGGGTTACACCAATACACAAAGGTGGTGACCCCACAGATGTAAACAACTATAGGCCAATATCAAGCTTACCATTGCTATCCAAAATCTTTGAGAAACTCGTGCACAAGAGATTATATTCGTTTATAACAGCACAAAGCATACTCACACCCTGCCAATTTGGCTTCAGAAAAAATAAAAGTACAAATGATGCAGTTGTAAAAATGCTAGGTCTTCTTTACACAGTACTGGAAAATAAGGAATATCTATTAGGACTCTTTATTGACTTAAGAAAAGCTTTTGACACAGTAGATGACAGCATCCTACTCCACAAACTTGACCATTGTGGTATAAGAGGCCATGCACTTGCATATTTCAAATCCTACCTTACTAATAGGTATCAGTACGTCACCATTGAAGACACAACCTCATTAACACGACCACTTGATACTGGAGTGGCACAGGGAAGTGTCCTTGGCCCCCTGCTCTTCCTCTTATACATCAGTGATCTTCCGAACATATCACAACACCTGAAACCCATTCTCTTTGCTGATGACAAATCTTACTTCATTTCCCACCCAAATCTTGCCACATTCAACACCATTGTTAACGAGGAGCTACTAAAAATATCTACTGGGATGGCAGCCAATACACTTACACTTAAAACTGACAAAACCTTTTGTATTATGTTTGGTAACAGAGCAGGTGTTGCACAACTTAACATTAAGATTGACAATACTCTTATTGCCAAACAGAATGAGGGCAAATTCTTGGACCTACACATCGACAGCAACCTGAAATTCAGCACCCATATCCAACACACAACAGAAAAAGTATCCAAAATGGTTGGGATCCTCTCCAAGATACAGTACTACGTGCCACAATCAGCCCTTCTAGAACACACTATACTATTCACTCATCTATCCCTACCTCACCTATGCTGTTTGTCCCTGGGGATCAACATCGGCAACACACCTAAAGCCAATAAAACCGAACGAAAGCCCAGTAGAATAATCATGCATCCATGTCCTAGCAATGCCCCCCCTCACCCAATTTTCCTAAGATCTGAACTAACTCACTGTACAGTACACTTACTTCTGTTGAAACCTACATTTTCAGAACATAAATTCCAGTATTAACATGATTCTAAAACACTATCTTGAAACCCTTTCAGGGGTCCATGCCATAGATCTACGGTTTTAGTTTGAGGGTCAACGCAGGATCTACGCCTTGAGCTCAGCTCCTCTGATAAGCTGTGATGCGGTAAATTTGGGCCTAGATATGAGAGAATAAATATAATGGTTTGTGTGCACAACTTAAAACAATCCTGCAACACACAGTGCATAATGAGAAAAAAACTGAGGACCTTATTTTTTGATTAAACAGCAACTTTGGCGAAGTATTTTTTATGTTTTTTATAGTGTGTAATGTGATTTCTTGTCTCATATGATTGAATGGAGATATATTACAGAATTTGAGATGTTTTTGATTGGTTTTAGTACTGAAATGGCTTGATACTGAGCTCAGAAGTAGAAAAATGTTAAATTTTTTGCTTGATGTTCAAGACGTTAACAATTGAACCTCACAATTATACACAACATCTGGTGGGTCTATATTAATGTTCACAAATGTACTGATATTATTTATACAATTATTACAATATGCATGTCAGAGTAAATCTTTTATTTTTTGGTTTGAATAAAATTATTTATGTTGAATTAAAAATCAAAATGGAATTTCATTTCTGTAAAGCCTGAAAATGTAACTAATGTACTGATGATTATGTTTGTTTGTGTCTGGTAAATGTCTGCATTGTTTATTATGGACCCTTTATTAAAATTGGAATATTTTAAACTTGGCACAAAATGGCCAAATTCCCAAATTTTCCAAATCATTCTTTTTGTATTGAAATATTTTTGATTTGGCAATTTCTTGGCTAAATCGATAGAAAAAAAAAGAATACTGTGAAATGCTAAGAATTTGGTCAACGAAAAAAGGTAATTGGCCTAAAAGGGGAGTAAAAGTGGGAAAAATCCCAATGCATAATATCACTGACCAAAAAATTTTCACGAGAGCATAATTTCGTCAGTTTTCCATATGTTTCGAAATTTTTTGTTTTGTTCCCTTTAGAAAAAGGTTCTCTCCCATTTCATAAGAAAAAAATAAAATTTTTTTTTGAAATTCTTGGACTCTGGTGGCATTTCAAATTTGGCCTTGCCCCGAAAGGTTAATAGTGTGACAAAAACCCACGGCCAAAACCCCGGGCAAAAAAATTTCTATGGGCATCCTCGTGTCCTGCAAACCTATTTAAAAAATTTAATGTACATAAAAAGGGTCTAAAATCTGGAACCCCTACCTGAAAAAAATCTAGAATGCAGCACTACCCCTCACTTTCAAAACCCCATTAAAAAAATCTTATTCCCTGACCGCCCCACCTTTATTAACTAATGAAAAACCCCCTATTCTCTCGTATCATACACACTAAAAAAAAAAACTAAACCTATCTCGATATCTGTGATTTCCCCAATTTACACTTACACTCACCAGTTGACTGTAAACATAGAAAACGTAATAAAAACTATTACCTAATGAATCTTAAAAATCTAAGTTTGCCCCGAAATACTCCATTTAAAAGGGGCTTTAATAGAAACCATGTATCGTACCAAGAAAAACATTCTCATTGCTAAAAATTTTAACTGTAAAGCAGTTTTCTAGCCTTAATACAAAAAATGCTCCTAACCTTGCCAATATAGAGTTTGAATTAATCTTAGTCTGCCTGAAATGCCTAGTCATGCTAGGCATGAAGTGGCCCTCTCTGTAATTAGTAATTTACAATACATATACCACACATTGTAACCAATATTCTATAATAATTGATTGATTGATTGATACTGGTACTATCAAAATTAGTCGATACCAATGCCTATGCTTATTTTTAGGCTGATACCAATACTAGCACCATGGCACACACCTGGTATTGATGACACAGGTTCCATTTCTTTGGTGCTCATGGTTATTTCATCCCACACATTTTTTTTTTTTTTTCCTAAATATTACAAAAAAAAATCCTCTTTAATATGTTATCTATTGTTACGTTGGTTTCCCTTATTTCTTGGATGGTAAGGTTCTCACTACATGTTCTAGTGTGGGGTAGCTTTTACTTAATGGCCTTATTTGTCTAGGGGTAATACTTACATCATGGCTGATCATCTTGAGTGTCTCTGATACCCTTTCACCAGCCCTCTTCACAGGTTATGTAAACTACTACTATAAAAATATAACTGTATTCTCAATAGATATGTACAGAATATACAATCACAGCCTCCATTTTCAAAACAAAATCTACACACTCCATGCCTGTGCTCCACATGGTGTGTTGCAACAAATCTCTTGTCCTTCACTCTTCCTGACATAACTCTGGGCTAACCAGTGTTTTGACACACTTTAGTCACCCTGGGTATGGTGGCCAAAACTTAAATTATAAAAACTCACCCTGGAGCACACATGATGCCCAAAAAGATAGAGAAGGACCCAGAGATCCTGCCAGGTTGAAGGTCAGCCACAGAGAGAGAGAGTCAGTGAGAGGGAGAGAGAGAGAAGCCTACCTAAGCTCCTCCCACCAAAACAAAAGACTGTTGCCAAGCACAATTCTCCAGTTACCACAATTCTACCACCTCTTTAATTTTACTTTTACAAAAAGAAATACAACTTTATAAACTACTTATTTAAATTGTGTGTTTTATGTGTCTATAGTATAACCTATTATATTGAGAAAAATAGGTTTGACCCAGCTGCCTCTCAGTCATAAGGTTGATCAGTCCTTCTGACATTTAGAGCAAAGTCCCCATCAATTCAATATAATTAGGTATTCCAAAGTAACTGTTACTTATAAATACATGTTGGGTCCTATAGCCCCATAACACCCCACCTCCAGACGAAGTCTCACAAAGCTAGCCGTGTCCCTCAGGATACGGCTAGTAAAAAGTATATTGCTTAAGTCTGAAGGCGGGTAAACAAGACTACTAGAAATGCTACATATTTCCTAGCACCATAAACTACTCTCACTTTACTGTTATTTACAACAGATTGCAGAATTTTTTAGAAAAGCATTTTAACCATACCCATATACTCAAGGGTGTAACTATTTACAATTTTAGTGACTTTTAAACAATACACATTACAATGCAAAAATTGCACACAATGCCCACTGTGAAAGCCCGCACCAACAGGCCTGTGCCTCTGCTATGGTAATCCAGCAAGCAACTGGTACTCCAGGGTGGCATCTTCCTGATCAGGAGACGAGAGTAGAGCCAAACCCAGAGCAGTCAGGTGTACACCAGGCAGGAAACTTCACAAAACATGTCAAGGTGTCTCTCACTTGGTGGCCGAACCAAACAGTGAGACTTCCAGTCAACACTCACGATCCTTAACATGGTCAGGCACTCAAGCCCATCTTCCGAGGTCCCACTCCACACAGATCCTCCAAACTTATGAAGAGGAGGCTGACATAGAACATGGAGGGGTCCAGGGGACCACAAAGGCAAACCGTCGGGCCATTTTGTATATAGAGCACACCAAGACACAACATCACATACCTTCCTGAACGTCTCATGTTACCGAAGGTTGTCAACCACTGCCTCAACTCACATTTACTTACACCCTGACCCTCGTCACACTTTTGGCTCTGACTCGACCCCTTCACAGTCAGATGGCTGGTAGAGAGTACTCAGGCTCGCTAAGAGTTCACCACTGCAAAAACAACAAGGTCAGCACAAGACAAACACTATGTACAAAGTACGCACCATGCATCTACATGAAACATCTAGATGAGAGCATCAGCAACCACATTCTCTGATGCCTTTATATATTTAACTTTCAAATTAAAAGGCTGTAGTGAACAAAGCCCATCTTAAGAGACTGATTGTGGTTTCTCATTCTTTGCAAAAACCTCAGAGGGTTATGGTCACTATACACTATTACAGGATGTGGGGATGCACTGATATAAACTTCAAATTTCTGCACAGCCAACAACCAAAGCCAAAGCCTCTTTCTCTACAGTTGCATAACCACGTTGATGCTTTTTTAATTTGGCTGAATGGTAACAAACTGGCTGAAGGCTATCTCTCTCATCACCCTGCAACAACACTGCACCTACCCTACATCACTAGCATCCACTTGTAGAGAGAAGGGCATTCAAACTCAGGACTTTTCAAGATAGGAGCATTCCCTAATAACATTTTCACATTTTCAAAAGCCCTGTCACACTTGCTGTCCCAGTTGAATTGAACTTTGGGACTGGTCAAAGTTGTCAGTGGTGACGTTACCTGGGAGAGGTTGGGGCAGAATCGTCTGTAATAACCCACCATGCCCAGGAACCTCATCACTGCCTTCCGATTCTGTGGTCTAGGAAAATTTATAATGGCCTCCACCTTAGCATGAATTGGGGGCAACTTTTCCCTGACCAACTACATATCCTAAGAATTGTACACTGGCTTGGCCAAACTCACTTTTGCTCAAATTGATGGTTAGATTGGCTTGGGATAGACATTCAAACAACTTTTGCAATCTTACCAAGTGAGTTTCCCACTGGTTACTGAATACCACAATATCATCTAGATAGGCCCGCACACCATCCAACCCCTTATGACAGTATTTATACGACGCTGGAAGGTGGCAGGAGCATTTTTTAACCCAAAAGGAAGAACATTATATTGAAATAACCCATCTGGAGTGATTGAAGGCTGAAATTTCCTTGGCTCGCTGGGTGAGGGGTATCTGATAATACCCTTTAAGTAAGTCCAGTTTGCTCACAAACTTTGCCCCTCCCACAGCATCAATCACATCATCCATACGTGGCAAAGGGTAACCGTCAGCCTTCGTTACTTCATTTACTCTACGATAGTCAGTGCACATACGCATAGATCCATCAGGTTTGGGAACCATCAGGCATGGAGATGCCCACTGACTCTCGCTAGGCACTACAAACTGGTTTTGAAGGAGGAATTTCACTTCTTCCTCCATGTGAGTTGTTTTGTTGGGTTCATGCGGTAGGAGCCTGCTTTATTGGAACAGCTTCCCCGACATCCACATCATGGGGGAGGCAATTTACTTACTTTGGGTACATCCCCAAACAATCTGGAAATTTTTGGAGTAACTGAACCAAGTCACAGGCTCCCTGTACACTGAGTCCCTTCATGTGTGCCAAGGGATTTTGCAGATGGCTGAATTGCACAGCCTTACTTCTGTTGTTACAGGAAGTTTTTCAGTATCGTCACACTCAACTTGAATAGCGGCAACTCCTGCCCTAGAATGGTATTTCTTCAACCTGTTAATGTGCACAGTCCTTTCTGATTTGCGACGGCCAGGCATCTTAATTACATAATTGGGGCCAGACCTGCCTGTGATGACAAAGGGTCCATCAAATCGTGCAGCCAAGGCATGTCCGGAACGCGGCTCCAAAGCTAACACTTCCTCTCCAACACTGAAGGAGCGAGGGGCTGCCCTTTGGTCGTACCGCTGCTTCATGGCCCTCTGACTAGCTTTCAGGTTGTCTGCTGCCATCTGTCTCGCCTGGTCCAATCGTTTCCTGAAAAGAGAACATCTTTCCGGCGGGGAAGCCTCTTTTCACCACCCAGCCAATGCTCCTTGAGAATAGTCAGTGGTCCCTCACTGGATGACCATAGACAAGCTCGAAAGGGCTGAAACTGAGAGATTCTTGGGTGCTTTCCCGCACGGCAAACAAGAGAAAAGGGATACCCTCATCCAGTCACTAGTGTTATTCATACAATAAGCTCGCATCATTGTCTTTAAGAGTTTGATGAAATCTCTCTACCACTCCCTGAGACTGAGGGTGATAGGCAGTTGAAAATTTGGGCTGTACATCTAACCCCTTTAACACATTCCTAATAATTTCGAGGTAAAGTTAGACCCTTGATCTGTTGTACCTCCCGAGGAAAGCCAACATGGGAAAAGAACTTCATCAAAGCCCTTAAGACCACTCGAGCTGTTATCTTGCGTAGAGGGATTGCTTCTGGGTACCTGGTAGTGGAGCAAATTATTGTTAGTAAATAATTATTTCCCATTCTGGTCCTTGGGAGTGGGCCAACGACATCCACTACCAGCTTGCTGAAGGGTTCACACTGGTGCTGAAATTGGCTGAAGGGGGACAGGTTTAATGCTTTGATTAGGTTTCCCTATAATTTGGCAGGTTGACAGGTCTTTATATAATCTCCCACGTCTCCACAGCCGAGGCCAGAAGAAGTGCCTGGAAACCCTGGATACTGTTTTAGCAATACCTAGGTGTCCACCTAGAGGTGTGTCATTGCACTAAGCTAAGAACATGGTTTCTTTAAGGCTTCAGGCACCACGACCTGGTGACAAAAAACTTGGCTCCTCCTTCTACTGGTACTGCAACCGAAGGTGCCTTCTTCATGAGTATACCTTTCCTGAAATAGAAGCATTTATTTAAACGTAAAGATTCCTCCTCAGTCACAGCTGAGGCTCTGATCGACTTAAGTGTGTTATCACACCCCTGTGCAGCAATTAACTGCATCATAGTAGGCCCAATCTCCCTCACACTACTTCCTTGATCTCTGCACTGATTAGGCTCAACTCGGGTTGTGGTATCCTTTTCTTTAGTTGACTGCAGTTCAACCTCAGAAAATAGAGTTTCCAAACCTAAGTCTCTCACCATCCTCATGAGAAATAAAGGATTACCCTTGGTATCCTGGTCACGAGACATAATTCTTGTGATGGCACCAACAGGGAAAAGGTCTGGCAGGGTCTCCCTAGCCTTCTTCTCCCAAATTTGGGGCCTGGTTGCCCCCATTACTAGTGGTTCTTCACTGTCTAACAAGCCCATCACATTATTCCCTAATAAGAGGTCGACCCCTTCGAAGGGAATTTCATCTGAGATACCTACAGGGAGATAGCCAACTTGGTATGCAGATTCTACCCATAATTTGTGTACTGGTGTCCTTATGGTTGAACCCGTAATACCCTTCAATAATACATCTACTCCAGTATAGGTATCCTTAGACATTGGCAACACTCCAGCACGTAGCAAGGAGTAGGTGCTACATCCATCTCTCAAGGACACTATATTCTCAACCCTACCCACATCCTTATGCAAAGCAACTGTGGACTTACTAGAAAATACCTGCATCCTGGGGTCTAGACCTAAGGGTACCTCCTCACCTTGCTTTGAAATACAGGCAACTGGATGTGTGTCTACAGTTAGAGTCCTCTGGGGTGGTTCCTCCCTTTCCTGATCTCGCTGCCTTGACCAGCAAAACTTTTGTGTGTGTCCAGTTTTGTTACAGTAGTAACAGGCATAACTCTTAAAGGTATTTTTACCATTTGGTGTAGGACTGGTACTGTTTACTCGAGGACCTGAAAAATTATCTGATTGTCTAGGTAAACTTTGAGCTCCAGCTGACTTACCTTTTCTTTCTATTTTAGAGGGTGCCTCAGCCTTCATTTGTCCCTGAAAATTCTTGTCCCACTTACCTTTATGACCATAGGACTTGGGATAAGATTTTAGAACGAGTGGGGAAAATTTTCAGGAGCATGACTGTTTTTACTTACCAATTCCCTGCGAGCAAGAATCGGTCACCTAGATCCAGTGCTTCTGAAAGATTATCTGGGGTTTTTGTCCTCCAAATATTCTCTGAGGTCAACAGGGATTGTATTGTACAATTCTCATGAACCATTAGATCTACTAATTTGTTATAGGTCTTTATTAACTCCTTTAGAAACAAACCCATTTCTTAAAAAGGAACAGTTTCTCATTCCCAAACTCAGTTAAGGTCTGCCCATCCCGAAATTTTTTATTTCTGAACTTTTGTCTATATTTCTCAGGTATCATTTGGTAGGCAAGCAATACTTCCTCTTTAATCTTATCATAATCAGAAAAATCTTGCCCCTCCAGAGTCTCTACTCTTTGGAATCCTTTACCTACAAGTTGTGTGCGAACTAGGGTAGCCCACTTCTGTTTGGGCCCATCCTTGCTCCAAAGCAAGTCTTCTCAAAAAAAGAAAAATATCTAATCTGGGTCACTCTCTGTAAACTTAGGGACAAAATTTGCAGCTTTAGTTATGTTAAAGTACTCTCAGGCTCTTGTTCTGAACCTCCTACCTTTGACGTTCTTTCTCCTTAGCTTTCATTAATTTCATTTCAGCCTCTAGTACAGCTAATTTCAGTCTCATTCTCTCCATTTCCATATCACCTGGAGTAGGTGATTCCTCATCTTCACTATTAACAGGCATGTTTACTGATGAATTATTACCTTCTTCCTGAAGCCTAAAAAATCTGAAGACTCATCTTCTGACATAGTTTTATCTTTAAACATTTGCTTCCCTCTTACAGTATCAGTGGACAAAGTTTTCCCACAGGCACATAAAATAACACAAATTGAATGTAAACTATGCACATAGCACTTACCATAACCACAACAAAAAATGTGTTACTCAACCTTTCTCCTACCTTAGGAGAAAAACAACTGTAAACTAATATATGGAAAACAACACTTCCACTGACACACCTTGGTAATCTTCTACCAGAAACATGCAACTGTTATTACCCCATACCAGCACATATAGTTCAAAGAATGTTTTGAGTTATTTTAGCAGTCAAATAACTCTCCCGGTCAAGCTCCCATGTTACGTTGGTTTCCCTTATTTCTTGGATGGTAAGGTTCTCACTACATGTTCTAGTGTGGGGTAGCTTTTACTTAATGGCCTTATTTGTCTAGGGGTAATACTTACATCATGGTGATCATCTTGAGTGTCTCTGATACCCTATTCACCAGCCCTCTTCACAGGTTATGTAAACTACTACTATAAAAATATAACTGTATTCTCAATAGATATGTACAGAATATACAATCACAGCCTCCATTTTCAAAACAAAATCTACACACTCCATGCCTGTTGCTCCACATGGTGTGTTGCAACAACTCTTGTCCTTCACTCTTCCTGACATAACTCTGGGCTAACCAGTGTTTTGACACACTTTAGTCACCCTGGGTATGGTGGCCAAAACTTAAATTATAAAAACTCACCCCTGGAGCACACATGATGCCCCAAAAGATAGGAGAAGGACCCAGAGATCCTGCCAGGTTGAAGGTCAGCCACAGAGAGAGAGAGTCAGTGAGAGGGAGAGAGGAGAAGCCTACCTAAGCTCCTCCACCAAAAAAAAGACTGTTGCCAAGCACAATTCTCCAGTTACCACAATTCTACCACCTCTTAATTTTACTTTTACAAAAAGAAATACAACTTTATAAACTACTTATTTAAATTGTGTGTTTATGTGTCTATAGTATAACCTATTATATTGAGAAAAATAGGTTTGACCCAGCTGCCTCTCAGTCATAAGGTTGATCAGTCCTTCTGACATTTAGAGCAAAGTCCCCATCAATTCAATATAATTAGGTATTCCAAAGTAACTGTTACTTATAAATACATGTTGGGTCCTATAGCCCCATAACATCTATATATGATATTTCTGCAAAACAACCACTCTGAAAGAATAGAGAAATTCCAAGCACTTTCGTGACTACTCACATTATCAAGGAACTATGAAAGTGAAGCATCCAAGGAAGCTATATAAGGGGTCCGGCCAGCACCTCACTTTCAGATCCCACAACGGTTAAACACGTGACGCGCGGCGAGCCAACTTGGATAGGTCCTTTGCACAACTCGCCCCCAAGCTATTCTACCCAAGAAAATTTAAAAATTATTTGTCCAGTGTATTATTAAATTCTTCCCAAATTCTATTAATTATAAATGGATCTAATTTATATAAACCAAAGGAAATATTCATATTATTGTCAAAACTGCTTTTTATGAAACAAGATTCAATTATATTCCTGTCGACCATGGACTTGCTTGATACTACTTTCTCAACTTTTTGATATTTCTCTTCAGTAAGTATCATAAAGATTTATTTAATTTTTTTAGTGAGGGAAGGGGAAGCTTGGGGCCCAACTAGAATACTGTACATCATGACTCGTTCAGACTAAATTCACCTCTCCAGCCTCAGCAGGATCCATCACAAAACTTAGTGATGTTATGCTTAGTATGGGTCCCTCTTCACTACACTCAGGTAGTTTGCTTGTTACAATGATATGCTTGTACAATGATATGCTTTTACAATGATATGCTTGTACATTGATATGCCCTTGTAGTCTTAAGTTAGGCTTAAGCTTGCCTGAAATGCTTTGCATATCTATGGGCTTTTAAGATGCACTAAATGTATCATGTTGAAACAAACTTGTATCTGTATTTGTTGTGACAGGTGTCAGCTGGGAGTCTGGCCAACCTTCAGGCTTTAATTGTATATCTTGTGTTGTAGTGTTTGCAACTTCAAGGCTTCTTCCTTCTTTCATTTGGCTATTTGCTCTGTCTAGACCATGTTCCTGCCTTTTTCTCTTTCAGAAAGATTCTGGTAGAGTCTCTTCTTTATGGCCATCTTCAGGATTCATGCCTTGCTGCCCTTCATATGATCCCAGCAAGGCTTGGGAATGTTAAAAATAGTATAAAATACTGACTATTTGATGATTAAGACACATGTATGACAGTTGGGTATTTTTATTGTTAGAATGTTTCGCCTATGGTGTTCACAAAATGTTACAACAGTATACCCAAACCAAACCACGGGCGGGGATGGAACCTGTGATCAGAGAGTCTCAAAACTCCAGACAGTGGCTAACGCAACGGTCTGGAGTTTTGAGACTCTCTGATCGTGGGTTCCATCCCCGCCCATAGTATGGTTTGTTTACAGTCGTGTCATTACGAGTGTACCCAACTATTGCACATGTGTCTTAATTAATCATCAAGGCTTGAGAAGTCTTTAGTCCAATTACTAGACTACCTGCTGGCTATGCCAGCCTCCTCTGTGCTTTCTGTTATCTCTTAGTGGTTCTGAGGATAATCTTCCCCATTGCAGTATCAAACTAGGCCTTTTAGTTTGGGAAAGAAATATTACAGGATTAAGAAACTATTAAGTAGTAAACAGGAAAGTAAAGGTTGTGACACTTACCTGTTATCTTACATATTCATGAGACAGAAAAGATCAGCAATCCTGTCAAAGTACAAAAATATTTACAAGCAGACAGTTTAGACTTCACACTCATTTAGCAAGATGTATATAGTACTAACCTTCCTGGATAGTCACTGTCTACCAACCTACTACTGTGACTACAGAGATTTGCTGTCAGCATGCATCTACCCTCTTATAGCACACTTCTCCTGTGTTGTGCACCAGCTTCACTCTACTCTTTTTGGTTGCCAGTCAGATACAAACAATTTATTTCTTTTCCACAGTATACATGTAGTTTTTTATGTAATAAAATAGTGTTATGCACAAAAGAAAGCCACTGGTATGCAGTGCATTTTGGGTAGACTAATACTAATGCTAAAAGACTTCTTAAGATCTAGACATGGGTTCTTAAGTAGGGGTTTTATAATGTACAAAAAAGAGAGGAATGGTACAATTTTAAGTATGCGTTAATACTTCACACTTATTCAGTGACCTTCAGTTGAGTGGGATTTCTTAAGCAGTTTAAAATTGACTTGATGTCTTTAGTTTATGGAACAATTGAAAGAGATGGTGAAGATGCAGGAAGTTAGTTTCAGTAGAAACATAATGGAACAAGATGAGTAATTAATTTTCTATGGGAGTTTGAGGAAGACTGGAAGAACAGGGATAGAGTTCCAATGTCTTTGCTTCACTACCCCAGAACATTCCAGCTTCACTCCTGGTTCTTGATGTATTCCAGCACGGGCCTCTCTCGCTCTGGACTCAGGCATTTTCTCTGCTCCTTGGACCTATGGGTCTACACCTGCTCTGCCTTTGAGCTTTGCTGGCCCTATTCCTCTTCTAGGAGGGTTTCTGTGGTGTGGCTGCTTCATTCATATCCTTCCAAAGCCACTCACATGCTAGGACTGCCCTTACCCACTTTGCCTTTTCAGCCAGGCAACAGCTGTAGATTTAATAGTTAGGTTGGTCTGCTAGCTGTGAAGCAGGAATGTCCCGTTTGTAAATAGAGTTGACATGTGGTCATAGTCACAAACTTAACTACGCCACAACCTTATCTCCCACATGTGCAGGTACTGTACTATGTTCACCACAGTTTTACCTTCCACATGTGCAGGTACTGTACTACCTTCACCACTTTACCTTCCACAAGTGCAGGTACTGTATCATGTTCACCACAACTTTACCTTCCACATGTGCAGGTACTGTATCATGTTCACCACAACTTTACCTTCCACATGTGCAGATAGTGTACTATGTTCACCACAACTTTACCTTCCACATGTGCAGATTCTATGCTACCTTCACCAAAAAGTAACAGGTAAAGAGCCTGTGCAAGGAATGTTCTGTTAAGATATGACAGAAGAGGAAACAGTAATGATGCTGCTGTTATTATTATTGCTGCTGCTGCTGCCGCCGCCACTGCCGCCGCTGCTGCTGCTGCTGCCGCTGCTGCTGCTCTTCTTTTTTTTTTTTCACCACTTCCCTCACTACAGCTAGGGTTGTGTCAAAGTTTCTACTAATTTTGATGGTATTGGTATCATGTTAAGTAGAGTATTGGTGTCAGTATTGGCAAAATTGTTATCATCCCATCACTAACCATAACTCACCACACAACACTTCCAGACACTTGCATCGCTCAAACAACAGTAAGGTAAAGACTCTTTTGTAAGGTACACCTGAAGAGATGGAGGTGAATGGTAGAGCGAAAGAGATGAAATGTAATAGAGGAGGAAGTTAGACTGGGATAGATGGAGACTAGGGAATGGGAGAGAGGATGAGCAAATGGGATTTTTGAAAAATATGGAGGAAAAGGAAGAGAGGAAGATAGAGAGGGTTACCTGAGTACAGTACATTAATTTCATTGTTTAAAATTAAATGAAATTTGATATAGAATATGGTAGGTGCCCCACTTATGACCCTAATTCCTTTTAGAAAATTGTAACTTAAATGTTCAAAACTGAAAACCTCTTTTCTCATATAATTTGAGATTCATTTCTTATCCATTTTATTTCTTATTTCATTATTGTTTTAACTAAGAATATTCCCCCAAATTCTTACATTAATTACTGTACCCTTTCTTTTACATGTAGTAAATTGTCAATGTTACCTACCATGTACATGTTAATTATACATAATAGAGCTACAGTACTGTACAGTATTTACATTGAATGCAAATTCTGCCTTGCTTACTGGAAATAATAGTTCATAACACTGTTGTTTCTTGTTTTCCCTCTGCAGGCCCTGTTCTGGACATGTTCATACACTGTTGTTTCTTGTCTTCCCTCTGCAGGTCGATCATGTGGTAGCCCTGTTTTCTATGTGTTCATAACACTTGTGTCTTCCCTATGCAGGTTGAGCATCTGGTAGCCCTGTTCTATATGTATTCCTAACAATTTGTGCCTTCCCTCTGCAGGTCAAGCATCTGGTAGCCCTGTTCTGTATGTTTTCATAATACTGTTGTATCTTTCCTCTGCAGGTCGAGCATCTGCTAGCCCTATACTGGACCTGTTCATAACACTTCTCTCAATGGGTGTGAAGGGTTACAAACAACTTTTAGGAGAAAGAAAGGAACTCAAGACTTTTCTCACAAGACAAATGGAGGAGGTTGCACAGAAGCATGGGCTTCGTGTTCTTAATACAAAGAATCCAATATCTGTAGGTAAGATAGTCTTTGTCTCTACAAAAAATATTTATATCTGTTGGTGCTTGAGGAACTAGTCTTAAATCTGCACACTGCCATAACTACATTGTGGAGTGAGAGAGATGGAATATAAACACAGTGAAAAACAGGGGTGCTATGGGCACAATAAGAAAACATTGCATCATCAACATATGTGGTCCCAGATTTTTAAGCATCTTACCAAAAGATATCAGTGACACTGCCAGAACAAGTGTAAAAGGCTTCTACAAGTACCTGTGACAACAGCTGCTTCATCCTGGCTGTAACTGATGTGTGAGCCAATGGACCACCAGCAGCAACAACCTGGGTTGACCAGGCAAGCCACACTGCTGGAGTAGGAGAACTCTCAAAACTGTCAAAGTCATTTCAAAGTGAGATTGGTCAATGTAGTGGCATTCCCAGCATTAAAAATAACTATCATCAGTTGGCAAGATTACTTCTAGCTTATCAGCATGTTCTTAGACATGACGAATTTTAAGAGTTTGTCTACCCTGTAGACAAACTGACTGCTTTGTCAACCAAGCTGTTGCTGCTACTGTCTCACAGGCCTACACTCATCACATCCTGGCTTATCACACTCTTGCCGGTGTAATGGAGCCATCAGTTTCGGTGTAGATGGTCCGTGGAACCAGAGTCCATCATGTACTAGTGTGTCTATGGAACCAGAGTCAATCATGTACTAGTGTGTCCATAGGACCAGAGTCCATCATGTACTAGTGTGTCCATGGAACCAGAGTCTGCCACATACTAGTGTGTCCATGGAACCAGAGTCCATCACATACTAGTGTATCCATGGAACCAGAGTCCATCACATACTAGTGTGCCCATGGGACCAGAGTCCATCATGTACTAGTATCCATGGGACCAGAGACCATCACAGAGTGTGACCATGGGGCCAGAGTCCATCACATACTAGTGTGTCCTTGGGACCAAAGTCCATCATGTACTAGTGTGTCCATGGAACCTGAGTCCATCATTTACTAGTGTGTCCATGGGACCAGAGTACATCACATATTAGTGTGACCATAGAACCAGAGTCCATCTCATACTAGTATATCCATGGGACCAGAATCCATCACATACTAGTGTGTCCATGGGACCAGAGTCTGTCACATGTGTGTCCATGGGACCAGAATCAGCCATATATTAGCTCAAATAACTCAGATTTTTCACTAGTGACAAAATTAGACTTAAACATGAGAGAATGTGTGTGTATGCTGAGTGTGCATTGTATACAAAATCTCCTGCCCCATGCAGGGTATGGCAGTTACAGGTTATAGCTGTTCCTGTGCTTAGGTTATAATAACAGCTTTGAGGCATTTTCTTGGGGAGTTTTCATGGTTTTATTGACTATTTTGTGGTGCCAATAGATATGTTGGAAGATACACTAGTTAAGTGGATAACTTTTTAGTTGGTTTAATACTGAAAATTGCTTGAAATATGATTTAAATTGGCTAGAAGTAGTTGACTTTGAGTGGTATTCCCAGGAAGGGTAAAGGCCTTGTTACCCACCCAGTTGGTTTTATGTATCTTTACCAATTTGGTTTCATTTATTAAGTTGACCTAAACCATGATTAAATATTCTTGCTCCTAGTTTATTTGCCAAGAAATGGGGAAAAATTCTAATTTTTTGTGTGATTGTGCCTTGGAAATGGAGGCAAGTACAGTGGAACCTTGACTTACAAGTTTAATCCATTCCAGGAACTAGCTCGTAACTCAATTTACTCGTATATCAAATTAATTTTCCTCGTTTAAATTAATTGAAAAACCATTAATTCATTCCTGCACTCTGGAGAGACAAGAAAAAAATACTTGAATATGATGCTGAGGTCAGTGGTCAGTACACTGAGGTCAGTGGTCACCTGCTGTCATACCTGCCTAAACTCTTGGGAGTTAGCGTGGGCTGTTACCAAGCACCATGGCTTGTTGTAGTGTTTTAGAATCTCAAGTTCAAGTGTTGAAGAAGGAGATTCTACTTCAGGAGGAAAATAGGAGGCTGAAGCTTCGCATAGATAAGTTTGGGAGCGAGTGGATGGAGTGGTTGCATTAGCAATTCAATTGAGAGGATAATTGATGACTTGTCTAGGAATTTAAACTGATAGATTATAGAGGTATGGGTGTTTGTGGGAAACAATCAGGCTGCAGCATTAGGGTTAAAAACAGCAGTTAATACTGGGATACCTCAGGGATATGTTTAAAAGACAATATTCAAAATAAAGTTGCTAGTAATGGCAAATCAGTTGATCAACAAAGAAAGAAAGATAGTAGAGGGCAACGAGTGACTAGCTCCCTTAAGGTTTACTATACAAATAGTAGGAGTCTAAGAAATAAGATAGATGAGCTAAGATTACTTGCAAGGGCAGGTAATGTAGATATTATTGGTATAACAGAGACCTGGTTCTGAAAGATAGAGAAATGCCTTCTGAATGTAACATACAGGGTTATAAACTATTCCACACTGATAGGGTCAACAAGAAGGGTGGTAGAGTGGCGATGTATGTCAGAGAAAATTTAAATTGCTGTCTTAGACATGATATAAGATTAGAAACATCGAACACAGAATCTGTTTCGCTACAGTTTCTCGAGGGATGTGACAAATTAATTTTGGGTGTGATTTATAGGCCCCCAAACTTTGATAGGGAGTGCAGTAAGCTGTTATGAGACGAAATTCATAAGGCTTCTAGATATGAAACTGTTGTGATAATGGGAGATTTTAACTTTAGACAAATTGATTGGGACAATATGACAGGAAATCTTGAGTCTAGTGACTTTCTTGATACGGTTCAGGATTGCTTTTCAGAACAGGTTGTGACAGAACCAACTAGAGGAAACAATCTGCTTGACTTGGTTCTTGCCAACAAAGATTCACTAATTAATAATCTTGAGGTTAATGATGAGCTTGGGAAAAGTGATCACAAATCACTTAGTTTCAATATGTCATGGAATTACCCAGATAACTGCAATCAAATCTCTGACCCAGATTTTCGCTTGGCTGACTTCATGGGACTGAATAATTACCTGGGTGGGCTAAATTGGGATGTCCTAGCTATGGGTCAGGTAGGTGATCTTGGTTGCCAATATGACGTTTTTCAGAGCATAGTTCTAGCTTCCCAGACAACTTTTGTTCTGAGTAGGGAAATTAGATCTAACAAAAATGATCCCAAATGGATGAACAATAGATTAAAACATCTCATTGGTCAAAAGAGAGACATATATAGGCGTATCAAAGAGGGGATGGGCAGTTAAGAAATCAGTATATTCAATTAAAGAGAGAAATAAAGAAAGGAATAAGAAAAGCAAAAAGGGATTATGAGCCTAAGGTTGCAAGGGATTCAAAGACTAACCCAAAAGGGTTCTTTCAGGTATCCAGAAGTAAGATTAGGGACACGACTGGCCCACTTAAGAGTAACTCTGGTCAGATCACTGACAGTGATAAGGATATGTGTGAAATTCTCAATACCTACTTCCTCTCAGTTTTCACCCAGGAAAATACTAGCGATATTCCTGAAATAATAGATTATGTAGAACAGGATAATAAACTATGTGCGATTGCAGTAACTAGTGACGTGGTCCTCAGACAAATAGAGAAACTAAAATCTAACAAATCCCCAGGCCCTGATGAACTGTTTGCAAGGGTGTTAAAGGAATGTAAAGAGGAACTTAGCATACCTTTGGCTAATCTTTTTAACATATCACTACAAACTGGCATAGTGCCTGATAAGTGGAAAATGGCAAATGTAATACCTATTTACAAGGCAGGTGACAGGTCCTTGGCTTCGAATTATAGACCAGTAAGCCTTACCTCCATAGTGGGAAAATTTATGGAATCAATAATTGCCGAAGCAATTCGTAGCCATCTTGATAGGCACAGATTGATTAATGAATCTCAACACGGTTTTACAAAGGGGCATTCCTGTCTTACGAATTTACTAACTTTTTTCACTAAGGTGTTTGAGGAGGTAGATCATGGTAATGAATATGATATTGTGTATATGGACTTCAGTAAGGCTTTTGATAGAGCTCCACATCAGAGGCTATTGAGGAAACTTAAGGCACACGGAATAGGAGGAGAAATTTTTTCCTGGGTAGAGGCATGGCTGACAAATAGGCAGCAGAGAGTTTGCATAAATGGGGAGAAATCAGAATGGGGGCACGTTACAAGCGGTGTTCCTCAGGGGTCAGTGTTGGGCTCGTTGTTGTTCACAATTTACATAAACGACATTGATGAGGGAATAAATAGAGACATAAGCAAATTTGCTGATGACACCAAAATAGGCCGTCCAATTCATTCTAATGAGGACACTAGAGCACTCCAGGATGATTTGAATAGACTGATGCAATGGTCGGAGAAGTGGTAGATGCAGTTTAATATTGACAAATGCAAAGTTCTAAATGTTGGACAGGAAAATAACCATGCCACATATAAACTAAATAATGTAGATCTTAATACTACTGATTGCGAAAAGAATTTAGGAGTTCTGGTTAGCAGTAATCTAAAACCAAGACAACAGTGCATTAGTGTTTGCAATAAAGCTAACAGAGTTCTTAGCTTCATATCTAGAAGTAAACCTACCATCCGACTTACGACCGAGTTCGGTTCCGAGAAACCGGTCGTAAGTCGAAATGGTCGTAAGTCAAACTTTACTACTGAATATCAACAAAACATTTTTGTAATGACTTTATTTTATTGTTTTATTTTGGTATTTCATGTTTTACTTTACTTTTTATGCTGTTAGTACTGTATTTTATACTGTAAGGTTTAGGATAAACACTGTGTACAACACAAATAGCTGTTTATTTCCCAGAAATTTGGCATAAAAAACACGGTCGTAAGTCGAGTGGTCGTAAGTCGAGCAGGTCGTAAGTCGGATGGTAGGTGTATAAATAACAGAAGTCCTCAGCTTGAGAGTCACTTGACCTCTGTCGCACAACAAATCTGTCCATAGAGCTCTGTACCTCCCGTTCCTTTACGATTTGTCAAAAATGGGCCACAACATTGTCATTGTAATAGTCACCAACACGGCTTGCAATAGCTGTGTTAGGGTGATTTTCATCCATACAGGTTTGCAGTTCAACCCACTTTGCACACATTTCCTTAATTTTTGAAGTAGGCACAATGGATTCCACAACTGGCATAGGCTTCTCAGGGTTAGCCCCAAACCCTTCAAAATCTTTCTTAATTTCCATACTAATTCTCACCCTTTTTACCACAGGGTTGGCACTAGAAGCTTTCTTGGGGCCCATGGTGACTTATTTTGCAGAAACAAGCACCAAAAACATTGTGATAATATGGAATGTACGGAATGTATGCTTAGATGCGAGCACACTGGCTGGCTTGTAAACACTGGCACTCATGTGGACGCGTCCTGGACAAATCGCGTGTGGCAGGTTTTTTAACGAGTGGCGAGGCAAAATTTTGGCGTTAAAATGTATCGAATACCGAATTTAACGTATACCAATGCCATCGAATATCGGGGGTCCACTGTATTACATGTATTATTATTAATTTAGGGAACTGAAGCTCTATTGTTATAATAATAATAATAATAATAATAATATTATATTAGTAGTAGTAGTATATTATTATTATTATTGTTGCTATTATTAATTTAGGGAACTGAAGCTCTATCATTATTATAATAATACAGTAGACTGCCATTGAAGAATTGCTACACAATTTTATGTAACACATCATATAATTAATTTAACATGGTTCAGTTTGTGGGAAGGAAATAAAAATTCTTGTTTGCTCAAGCGGCCGCCTTGTTGTAGAGCAGCCGGGCAGCACTCCCCTACACCACCCCCCACCACCCCAGCATTCCTAATTCATATGTGTCCAGTCTTTCTCTGCTACAAGGCAGCTGTGTTTGTCAATTGTGTTATGATATTTTAATTACTATATCTTGTATCTGCCAAGCAATCATGACACCCAGTAGCCATACCAGTGTTGCTGAAAGTGGCATGAAGAGGTATAAGTCTGACTAAACCTTTACAAAAATTCAATGTATGTCAAAAGGCCTAAAATCTGGAACACCCTACCTGAAAACTTTACAACTGCAGACACATTCATCACCTTCAAAACTACAGTTAGAAAACATCTTATCTCCCTGATACACCCCGTCAACTAACTACATAAAAACCACCTGGTGGTTCACACTTTCACTCGCCCATTTGACTATAAGCACAGAAATACGTATCTTAATCTTAAAATAATGATTCCTAACTAGTCACAAGTTTGCCTTTGATACTCCAATATAGAAACTATATATTGTGCCAAAACAAAAGCATTCACATTGCTAAACACACAAACTAGTATTTAGTCAACTTACTCCACAATTTGTAATAATTTAGGGTTAAGAATTAATCTAAGTCTGCCCGAAATGCCTAGCCATGCTAGGTGTTCTAGTGGCACCCTCTGTAATTAGTATTTTATTACATGTAAACCACACATGTCAAAAGAATTGATAATGAAGAGTGTAGTAAAGAAAGCGAATGCCAGACTGAAGTTCCTGTATAGACAAGCACAGTGTCTACCTACTGAGGCTCGCAGGACCCTATGTCTAACCCTTATACAATGCCATATGGATTACGCTTGCTCTTCATGGTACTCTGCCTTGACAAAAAAACTGAAAGATAGACTGCAAATCACCCAGAACAAAATCGTAAGATTCATCCTGGGGCTGGGACCAAGAGAACATGTAGGCCAGGATGAATTACAGCAGTTGGATATGTTGAATGTTGAAGACAGAGTAAAACAACTGAAGCTAAATCATGTTTATAAAATTGCTCACAAACAGTGTCCAGAATATCTTGCTGTCAATTTTGTCAAGGTTGGGAACCAAAGCAATCATAGTACTAGGGGGAGAGAGCTCAACTTTGTAGTACCCACAGTCATTGGCCAGGCTTCAAACACCTTTTATTGTACAGCAATAAAGGAATGGAACAGACTACCCGCACATGTCAAAGCCAGTCATAGCATGAACCAGTTCAAGAAGAGTGCCAAAAGGTGTCTGATGACTGTAGCTACTGTTCAACTGCCTCCCAGCACACATAAGGGGGATTACCAACAGACCCCTGGCAGTCTTCAAGCTGGCACTGGACAAGCACCTAAAGTCAGTTCCTGATCAGCCGGGCTGTGGCTCGTACGTTGGTTTGCGTGCAGCCAGCAGCAACAGCCTGGTTGATCAGGCGCTGATCCACCAGGAGGCCTGGTCACAGACCGGGCCGCGGGGGCGTTGACCCCCGAAACTCTCTCCAGGTAAACTCCAGGTAAACAGAAAGGGAGGGAAATGATTTTCTATTTTTTAGCAAACATACGTGTAAATTTTACCTTATTCCTAGTAATGACCCTCGTATTGTAGATAGTCTTAATGACCCTCGTGTAGTAGATAGTCTTTTTAGTATGATAATAAGATGTTATCTTCATTATAGAATAATAAGAAAATATTATAACCTTTATATTATAATAATAAGGTAAAAGGACCCCAATGGAAATAAGTCACTCTGTCTGACTTTTTTGGGTTATCCCAGGTTCTCTACACATATGCTGCTATGTATGATAATTCTATGTAACTGTATTTGTGTATACCTGAATAAACTTACTTACTTATAACCAAAATCTGTAAACCCAGCATTGTAATCCTTAGAGAGAATAAACTTTGATTTTATTTGAGAGATTTAAGTCTTAAAATTAACAAAGATATTAGACAAGAGATAACCTGTAACTGAAGTGTTACTTTGTACACAGAAAAAGAGGTTAACATGAGTTTGTGTGACTGACTGACTGACTAACTTACTGAGTGACTTGACTGAATGACTTACTGAGTGACTTGACTGAATGGCTTACTGAGTGACTTGACTGACTTACTGAGTGATTAGACTGACTTATTAAATGACTTGACTGACTTATTGAGTGATTTGACTGACTTACTGTGTGACCTGACTGCCTTACTGAATGACTTGACTGACTTACTGAGTGACCTGACTGCCTTACTGAATGACATGACTGACTTACTGTGTGACTTGACTGACTTACTGAGTGACTAGCTGATTAATGAATGACTTGACTGATTACTGAGTGACTAGCTGACTTACTGAATGACTAGCTGATTAACTGAATGACTTGACTAACATACTGAGTGACATGACTGACTTACTGAGTGACTTGACTGACTTACTGAATGACTTGACTGACTTACTGAATGACTTGACTGACTTACTGAGTGACTTGACTGACTGAATGACTTGACTGACTTACTGAGTGACTTGACTGACTTACTGAATGACTAGCTGATTAACTGAATGACTTGACTAACATACTGAGTGACATGACTGACTTACTGAGTGACTTGACTGACTTACTGAATGACTTGACTGACTTACTGAGTGACTTGACTGACTTACTGAATGACTTGACTGATTTACTGAGTGACTTACTGAATGACTTGACTAACTTACTGAGTGACCTGACTGACTTACTGAGTGACTTGACTGACTTACTGAGTGACTTGAATGACTTGACTAACTTACTGAGTGACCTGATTGACTTCTTGAGTGACTTGACTGACTTACTGAGTGACTTAACTGTAATAATATTATTATATTATTATTATTATTATTACTGAGAAGAAAAAGAGAATGATTTCCATGGAATTATAGCATGAAATCATAGATAAACAAGAGAGGTGTCCAGGTTTTGGGTTGAGGGGGAAGAGGAAGGGGGGAGCTTGCTCATAACTCAAATGTTGGTTCATAACTCAGCAAAAAGCCAACCCAGGGGTGGCTCATATCTCAAAAAACTCGTATGTTGGGACACTCGTAAGTCAAGGTTCCACTGTATTATGTGGAGAGGCCTAGGCAGAGGGAAGGTTGCTTTAGATGCTTGAATGCCTATAATTTTTGTTTTGGACTAAGTTATTAAATTAAAAATTGTTGGAAATAGTGTAAAATTAGTCAAATTTCCAACTTCTAGGCACTTAACAGGGTAGTTTAATAGTTGAATGAACAGTTCCTTCCAATAAGTGACTAGTTTGGAAGGCATACTAGCAAAACAGATAGGAATTGGGTCTATTTGAGTACTGGAATTGGCCTAAAATAAGCCTGAAATTGGGTGGCAACTGTGTTACATAAAGTGCTCTGTGACCTTCAACTTTGTACCTGCGTAACTCCATATTGCACCAAATTTTGCATTTTTTGTTGCTATTACCTTTACAAAAAGATTGTCTACCATTGCAGGAGACCATTTTTTTCCCCAAAATTGCAACAAGAGGAGCATTTAGTTTTTGGAACCTTCAACAGTTTCAGGGTTAAGGAAATAAAACATTTGAATATTTTTAATGATGAAGGATTGTGTTAATTTTTTATTTTTTAAGTTAGTTTGAAGACAGAAAATAGTGTTAAATACGAGTTTCTTATTGGGAACTTAATTTGCTATGATTTTTCATTATCAGGTGTAAAAAATCAGACCCAAAATCAAAGTAAAATTTTAATTTCTTTTTATCTAGGGGATGTTGATTCACCTCTAGGATTACATTATAAGGAAAGTTTTTTATATTTAGTATTACAACAGTCTACAATTAGCATTACCATGGTCTTTACAGTCTCATATGTTAACAAACATCCCGTCACTGACACACGTGTCCCACCTATTGTTCTGTCTTATTTGCTTTTAATCACCATATTTTATTGTGAACAAGATGCTCCAGTGTCGAGGATGACCCATCAGTTCTGACTGGCTAAATTTTGGAAAAAAAAAAAAACAGGTTAACGGTGTAACTGGTAATAATGGTAATAAAGTTATGTTAAGCTTGAAGCATTTTACATAAAAACACATGTTGATGGTTCGTTCTGAGGTTATTTACCACTGACACTGAGTGGAAGGTTTACCAGATAAAATTTTAAAACAGCACTAGACTCTTGCTTAAAACATGCATTCAAAAATGTGCCAGTATAGGTGTGATTATTCTAGATTTGCTAAATCCCAATCCTAAGCTTAAAATGTTCTTACATCCAGAACTGTCAGCAAAATGTTCTTTGCAGAGTAAACTTAAATGGTCAGCTACTCGTAATGAACAGTGTTCAGCAATGTTCAGAAACATATTTCCCCTCTGTTCCTACATTGTCACTTAGTTTTTTTAATTAATCAGTAAGCTTATTTAGGCACAGGTACACATATATACAGTTACACAAATTAAGATACATTATAACATATGTGTAAAGTACCAGGAGGAGGTTTTAGAGTGGGTAGGGGATGTGTAGATCAAGTGTTTACATTGAAGCATATTTGTGAACAGTATTTAGATAAAGGTAGGGAAGTTTTTATTGCATTTATGGATTTAGAAAAGGCATATGATAGAGTGGATAGGGGAGCAATGTGGCAGATGTTGCAAGTATATGGAATAGTGAGGATAGTGAGGCTCAGGTTAGGGTGTGTAGAAGAGAGGGAGACTACTTCCCGGTAAAAGTAGGTCTTAGACAGGGATGTGTAATGTCACCATGGTTGTTTAATATATTTATAGATGGGGTTGTAAAAGAAGTAAATACTAGGGTGTTCGGGAGAGGGGTGGGATTAAATTATGGGGAATCAAATACAAAATGGGAATTGACACAGTTGCTTTTTGCTGATGATACTGTGCTTATGGGAGATTCTAAAGAAAAATTGCAAAGGTTAGTGGATGAGTTTGGGAGTGTTTGTAAAGTTAGAAAGTTGAAAGTGAACAGAGAAAAGAGTAAGGTGATGAGAGTATCAAATGATTTAGATAAAGAAAAATTGGATATCAAATTAGGGAGGAGGAGTATGGAAAAAGAGAATGTTTTCAGATACTTGGGAGTTGACGTGTCGGAGGATGGATTTATGAAGAATGAGGTTAATCATAGAATTGATGAGGGAAAAAAGGTGAGTGGTGCATTGAGGTATATGTGGGGACAAAAAACGTTATCTATGGAGGCAAAGAAGGGAATGTATGAAAGTATAGTAGTACCAACACTCTTATATGGGTGTGAAGCTTGGGTTGTGATTGCAACAGCAATGAGGCAGTTGGAGGCAGTGGAGATATCCTGTCGAAGGGCAGTGTGTGGTGTAAATATTATGCAGAAAATTTGGAGTGTGGAAATTAGGAGGTGTGGAGTTAATAAAAGTATTAGAGGGCTGAAGAGGGGTTGTTGAGGTGGTTTGGTCATTTAGAGAGAATGGATCAGAGTAGAATGACATGGAGGGGAAGGAAGGCGGGATAGGGGTCATCCTCGAAAAGGTTGGAAGGAAGGGGTAAGGGGGGTTTTTGGGGGGGGGGGCTTAGACTTCAGCAGGCGCGTGAGGTGTTCGATAGGAGTGAAGGAGACGAATGGTATTTGGGCCTGTGATTGTTGAGGTGAGCAGGGTAATTTTTTATGAAGGGATTCGGGGGGAAAAGGGTTATTTTATATACCCGGGAAAATTGAGCCCTGGAAAGGGGAAGAAAACCAATGTCTGCACTTTAAAGGGGGGGTTCGGATTTTGGGCAGTTTGGGGGGTTGTTGTGTATTTTATACGTATGTGCTTCTAAACTGTTGTTTTTGAGCACCTCGAAAAAGCAGTGAAATGGTGAGTGTGGTGAAAGTGTTAAAATGATGATAAAGTATTTTTTTTTTGGGGGGGGTTTTTTTTTGGGTCACCCTGCCTCGGGGGGAGAGGTAACTTGTTAAAAAAAAAAAAAAAAAAAAAAGTCAGAAAATGCTTTTTTTAATTTGGGTTCCTGATTTTCATGTTTGTCTTTGTGTACTGAAGGGTTTCTTCATTTTCTTGTTTGGGCAGTTTTTCTGTGTTTTCAGTGTCCCCAATTTGCTGAAATTTAAACATTTGCGGGACACTTCACTCACGTGGTCACGTTAAATACATGATTTAGCCGGCCCCTTGCTCTTAAACTCGCTGAGTCACTATCTTCAAGCCTGCAATGGATGTGTCTGGGGCTTGACTGTATATTGATTTGTGATATTTTTTGTTAAAAAAATGCTTCATCTGTTGCTTTTAAGCTTTTTGATTTTACTATTTAAAAAAGAGATACGTGGACCCCCCTAACATCACTCCCAACTCGACAATTATGTAATGTACGTGGCCCCTCAAAATTCCATAATCCGTTCGGAAGTGGGACTTTTATCAAAATGGACGATTTTTCGAATCAATTTTCCCCAAAAGAAATATAAAATTACAATTAATTCGTTCCAGCACCTAAAAGTATCAAAAAAAAAAATTTTTTTTCCCTAAAAGATAGATTTACATGCACAAAAGAATGAATTCAACAGACGTTACTTTATTGAAGGCTTTTGTTGTAAAGGGGAGCAGGAGGGGAGAAAAGGAAGAGGGTTATTTGGAAGGGGAATCCCCCTCCATAAGGACTTAGGGCACTAATAAAATGTATAAATGAACTTTGGAAATAGGGGTAGTTATGAGTGGACGGTCTGCCATTGGGTGATCGAAGCTAAAAAATTGGGTATTTAAAATTTTTAGGTTGGATAAATACACAAAGGAAAGGGGTTGGGATTTTGAGTTGGATTGCACCTGAGTTTATTGCTTGGGGTAGATTTGTTCTGTTAGGGGGTTTTGGGATTTGTGAAGGCCAGCCTGTAGGGGCCCAGCGGGGCCTTTTCCCAGTTTTCCTATTTTCTTAAGTTTTTTTTTTTTAACATCACATTCCCGTAGGGTGATCAGGCAGGACCTTGGGGGTACTTTTAAGAAAAGATTGGACAATTATAGAGTTGGAGGACTGATTTTCAGGGTATCATTGGGCAGGGGAGTAAATTCTGGGTGCTTTGGGGGAGGTCTTTTTTGAAAAGGACGGCCTTATATGGGCCAGTGACCTGCAGTGTTCTTCCATTGTTATGTTTTATTGGTTTTTGTTTGTGGAGGGGGGGAGGGCAAGTTTTTTTTGGAAAAATATGCCCCATATATAAATTATTGCTTATTTACTATCAAATTCAACTAATATGACATAAAAAAACAATTTTAAATAACAAGAAACATGGAATATACTTTGAATGAATAAAAAAAGTCATTCGATGTCACGAGAGTGTTGTGTTTGTTGTTGTTGGGTTTTAAAAGGGGCCCACTGAGTGTAAGCCGTCCATAATGGTGGTGAAGCAGCAGCTGGGGGGGTCGGCGGTGGTTTTTTGTAGCCTATATAACTCCAAAAACTTTGGAGGATTGGTGAATCACGCCCACAAAAGAAGGAACCCCTACGCCCTTTACCATTTTAAACTGTTCCCCCACCTCACTACTACCTTTACCCCCTCACTACTACCTTCTACCACCATCTTACCCCTTTACCACATCCTACTACCTTCTGCCCCCATCATACTACCTTCTACCACCCTCACTACACCAAAGAAAGCTTCAGTGCCCGCCCTTTGGTTTAAAAAATGTGGAAACCATAAATTATGAAAAAATTTGTAGAAAAATACAAAGTGGTGGTGGTAGAGGGAAATAGTTGGATAGTGGTTGATGAACTAAAAAAGAAGGATACTGCAGCAGGTTGTTGGCCCATGCTTGGGAGGTCCCTTTTTAAAATTTTCCCCATAACAAAAATTTTCCCCCCCCAGTCCCAAGCACCCAAGAAATAAGCTCTGATAACTCTATCCACTCATTTGCAAGTCCAAATGGTGGATAGAGAAAAAATAGCTTTTTCTTTGGGAGAATTTAGGACTGGGTTGGAAAATGTTTCGTTTGTGGGATGAATTGTAAAGGGCCTCCGAGAGGGCCAAAACCTGTCAGTGTCCTCCTTTCTTTTGTTCTTTAACCACTATCCAATTGCTTCCACTCTCCACCACCCTCTTTGTATTTTTTTTACAAAATTTTTTTCATAAATATGGTTTTTTCACATTCTTTACCAAAGGGTGGGAAAATAGAAGTTTTATTTTGGGGCCAGGGGGTTTTTTAGTACTTGCAAGCACTAAAACAATGGAAAATTTGAAATATTTGTAGGAGCATGTGAGGGGGCCCTCACTCCTGGTAAACAATGGCACACTGGTGGGAAGGAAAGGCCGAGGCGGCTCAGAGCGTGAGTACGCATCTGGGGCGAAGGGCTATTTGGATATTAGGAGTTACCCGGAAACCCTTTCGAGCCAATTTTTGCGAAAAACGGGGTACAGTGGACCCCCGGTTTAAAAATTTTTTCATTCCGAAGTACGTTCGGCCAGTAAGACCGAATTTGTTCCCATAAGGGAAAATTTGAAGTAGATTGTCCATTTCAGACCCCCAAACATACACGACAAATGCATTACATAAAAAACACTTACATAATTTGGGCGCATTGGGAGGTGATCGTTTGCGGGGGTCACTGTATTTCCAAAATGGACGACTTTCAGGCCGGCGATTTTGAGGGACAGTATTTTTTTAAGGCTTTTTTAGGTGTATTTTTGGGGGTTGAAAAAAGGACTACTAATTCACAATATTTTTTAGGGAAAAAATTCGGCTATAATGGCCCCAAACAGCTTTTGGGAAAGAAATAATATCATTAGGCGGGGGGCCACTGTATTTTTATTAAACACAACCAAAACGAAACCCTTTAGTGTTTATATTATATATACGTATGTATCATTTTTTGAACCCCCTTTTAAAATACCCCAATTTTCTTTGCTTTTTATATTTTATAGTGCTCCCTTAATTTAATATTAGGGTCATTGGGGGTAAAAAGTTTTACCGGTTTTATAGTAAAACAGGCAAATTTGCCTACTGTCTACCGTATCCCTCTCACTCCATCACCCGGTTTGATAGCCTACCTCGCAAGTGCCAATGAAAATTTTTGCTTATTTATTATTTCTTTGTTTTTTTTTTTTATTACTATTTTATAAAAAAATTTACGGAATTTTTTATTGGGTCAAAACGAATCTTTGATTACCTCTGGGATTAAAATCTTCTTAGCTTGGTTTAGGGCCCGTGAGCAGATAACCTTTAAACCCCCAAGATGGGGTAAATTTTTAAGACTTATTTTTGGGAAAAAAAAGCATCTTTGTGCCCTAAAAAGTGTAAGTAAATGGTTTTTTTCAAAAAACCCCAAACCCCAAAAATGAAATTTTTAGTAAATATGATGCTGGGGATTTTTGAAAAAAAAAAAGTTGCAAAAATGCTGAGTAAAACTACTTTACCATTAGGGGAAAAACTAATGTTTTAATGGTACCATCAGGTACAACCGTGTTTAGTGTTTCCCTGAAGTCAATTTTGTATGTTTATTGGTACCTCAAATACAACTATGTTTAATGGTACCATCAGGTACATGTTTTAAAGGACCCTCAAGTAGAACTAGTGTTTAATAATACCACAGGTCATCAGTGTTTAATGTACCATCAGGGACAATTGTGTTTAGTGGTACCATCAGGTACAACTAGTGTTTAGTGGGTGAAGAGGGAAGGGGTGTACAGAATGAAATTATCCACAACTCCCCCGATTATAAATAATATTTTATGGCAGTTGTCTTTTGAAGTAGTGGGCTTGTTTTGCTGATCAGAAGCAACCCAAAACATTAAGAATACAAATTTGAACCCGTACTGTATTGTAAAAATTTTTAGAGCTCTACAGAATTTACGTAATTTTTCTAACCTTTTTTTTTTTTTGAGAGATGAGTTGTAAACTGCTGTGTCCTAATGGAACTCTCAACTGTAAAAAATCAGCTATGAAAAAAAATGAATGGCTGAGGCTCCCCATAAAATGGGGAAAATTGGGGGGTCAAAATAAAACTAAAAAACGAAGGAACACTGCAGAAGGCCCCATGGCCCATGCGAGGCGGTCCAAGTCTCCCACCGGGTTAAGCCCAAAGCACCCAACCTAGTCGTCAGGTCCAAATTTACTTAGGGAGGAACACGGCAACCGACCCGGGGCAAAGCTATCAGGGCCAAATCACACCCACCCAATCCACTCATGTATTTATCCCAACCCTTTTTTAAAACTACACAACGTTTTGGCCTTATAATGTACTCGGGGGTTTGTTCCACTCATCACAAAATCTTTACCAAAAATACTTTTTTTATATCCTTTCCCGAATCTGAATTTTTCCAATTTAAAACCCTTGCTGCGAGTCCTGTCTAGGTAGATTTTAAGCACACTATTACATCCCCTTTTTTATTCCTTCTTCCATTTATAAACTCAAATCTATCCCCCTAATTTTTCGTCTTTTAGAGAGTGCAGATTCGGCCTTTGTCTATCCTAAGGGGAAGGTTTTTGATACATGGATCAATTGTCATCCTCCTTTGTACATTTTCCAGAGAATTTATATCCATCCTGTAATACGGTGACCAAAACTGTGCAGCATAATCTAAATGAGGCCTAACCAAGGATGTATAGAGTTGAAGAACAACCTGAGGACTCCTATTATTTATGCTTCTTGATATGAAGCCAAGGATTCTATTAGCTTTATTGCGAACACTTATGCACTGTTGTCTTGGTTTCAGATTACTGCTAACCAGAACTCCTAAATCTTTTTCGCAATCCGTAATATTAAGATCTACATTATTTAGTTTATATGTGGCATGGTTATTGTCCCGTCCAACATTTAGAACTTTGCATTTGTCTATATTAAACTGCATCTGCCACTTCTCCGACCACTGCATCAGTCTATTCAAATCTTCCTGGAGTGCTCGAATGTCCTCGTCAGAATGGGAATTCGACGGCCTATTTTGGTGTCATCGGCAAACTTGCCGAAGTCGCTCTTTATGCCCTCATCTATGTCGTTTATGTAGATTGTGAACAGCAGGGGCCCAACACTGACCCCTGTGGAACACCGCTCGTAACGCTTCCCCACTCTGATTTCTCCCCATTTATGCAAACTCTCTGCTGCCTATTTGTCAACCATGCCTCTATCCAGGAAAAAATTTCTCCTCCTATTCCATGTGCTTTAATTTTCCTCAATAGTCTCTGATGTGGGACCCTGTCAAAAGCCTTACTGAAGTCCATATACACAATATCATATTCATTACCATGATCTACCTCCTCAAATACCTTAGTGAAAAAAGTTAATAAATTCGTAAGGCAGGAACGCCCCTTTGTAAAACCATGCTGAGATTCGTTGATTAATTTATGCTTTTCAAGGTGGCTACGAACTGCCTCGGCAATTATTGATTCCATAAATTTTCCCACTATGGAGGTTTAGGCTTATTGGTCTATAGTTCGAAGCTAAGGACCTGTCACCTGTTTTGAAAATAGGTATCACATTTGCCATTTTCCACTTATCAGGCACCATGCCGTTTGTAGTGATATGTTGAAAAGATTAGCCAAAGGTGTGCTAAGCTCCTCTTTACATTCCTTTAGAACCCTTGCATACAGTTCATCAGGGCCTGGGGATTTGTTAGGTTTTAATTTATCTATTTGCCTAAGGACCATGTCACTTGTGACCCTAATCGTGCACAGTTTATTCTCGTCCTGTTCTACATAATTTATCATTACTGGAATATCGCTGGTATCCTCCTGTGTAAAAACTGAGAGGAAGTATGTGTTAAAAATTCTACACATTTCCTTATCACTGTCAGTGACTGACCCGAGGAACTTTTGAGTGGGCCTATCTTGTCCCTGATCTTACTTCTGTATACCTGAAAGAATCCTTTTGGGTTAGTCTTCGATTCTCTTGCAACTTTAACCTCATAATCTCTTTTTGCTTTTCTAATTCCCTTTTTTATTTCTCTCTTTAACTGAATATATCGATTTCTTAATTGCCCCTCTCCTCTTTTGATTTGCCTATATATGCCTCTCTTATGACCAATCAGATATTTTAATCTATTGCTCATCCATTTAGGATCATTTTTGTTTGATCTGATTTCCCTATTTGGAACATAATTTGACTGAGCAGCTAGAACTATGCCCTGGAAAGCATCATATCGGCAACCATCACCACCTACCTGACCCTTAGTCAGGTCATTCCAGTTCAGCCCACCTAAGTAATTTTTCAGTCCTATGAAATCAGCCAAGCGAAAGTCAGGGACGGAGACTTGATTGCCATTATTAGGGGAATTCCATGATATATTAAAACTGAGTGATTTGTGATCACTTTCCCCAAGCTCATCATTAACCTCAAGATTATTAATTAGTGTTTCCCTACTGGCAAGAACCAAGTCAAGGAGGTTATTTCCCCTAGTAGGCTCTGTCACAAACTGTTTTAAAAAACAATCCTGATCGTATCAAGAAAGTCACCTGACTCTAAATTTCCTGTCAAATTGCTCCAGTCAATCTGTCTATAGTTGAAATCTCCCATTAGCACAACATTTTCGTATGTAGATGCCTTACGAATTTCGTCCCATAGAAGTTTACTGCACTCTCTATCAAGATTTGGGGCCCTGTAAATCACACCCAAAATTAGTTTTTCTCGGCCCTCGAGAAGCTGTAACCAAACAGATTCAGTGGCTGATGCTTCTAATTTAATATCTTGTCTAACACAACAATTTAAATTGTCTCTGACATACATCGCTACTCCACCACCTTTCCTGTTGACCCTGTCAGTGTGGAATAATTTATAGCCTTGTACGTGACATTCAGAGGGCATCTCTCTATCTTTCAGATTGAGCCAGGTCTCTGTTATAGCAATAATATCTATGTTTCCTGCACTTGCAATTAATCTTAGCTCATCTATCTTATTTCTTACACTCCTGCTATTAGTATAGTAAACCTTAAGGGAGCTAGTCCCTTGCTGCCCTCTGCTGAATTGTGTAACAGATTAAGATTTTACATTTACTCAAAGTAAAATAGAATTACAAAAGGGATTATATTACTTTCACTTTACAAAATGATTATACTTGAAACTTTTCATATTACAAATTAAAAGTAGAACTAAGATTTTACAAGGGGATTTGCACACAGGTAAATCTCAGGTAGTACTTACTATTTAACACCTCTCCTCTGATTAGTTTTCACTCAACTTAGTGGAGGCTATCCTACCTCCTAAACCCCACTTAAGAAATCATCCCTTTCCAGTTTTTTTAATGCATTTTCTTAGCCACTGTGAAACAGAGTCCCAGTGGAGGGATTGTGAACAGGATCAGAAGCCAGCCCAACATTTGCCAAACCTGAGAATAGCACTTCTCTCTGACTCTCCATTATAAGAGCTCCTGCATTCCATCTTCGATATTCTTTCCTCCAATAAGACTGTAAACTCGTGGCTCCCACAGAACAGTTTAGCCATTCCCAAAATATCCTTAAAATTCCCAGACTTTTAATATGTCTAAACCCAAAGAGAGACCCTCTCTTAGGGAGCTAACCATAGTCACTCTGCTTGAGGTGAAAGGCCAGAGGCCACATGGCTCTACCACAGTTACTTGAAAACATAGGCAAACTGACATTGTACTTGTTAGGTGAAATTTTGTATAAATAAAGATCTTCATTGCAGTCAGGGTTTTTCCCTAGCTGCTCAAAAACTAATCAAAGTTATCAATGAACTAATAAAGGCCGAGTAGGTATGCCCGTGCAAGGAAAGTGGAAAATGGGTAAATGGCAACATTAATGTTAAAATGTATCTTTCTTGGCCTTCACACAGCCATGACAGTGCCAAGTGATGCCCACACCTCCCTGACTGAGCTGGGATCAATGATGTTCCTGCGTGGTATTTCAGGGACTCGAGTTATAGCAACCACTGATGTCAAAACTATCGCTGGTGTAAAATTTATCGGTAAGTAGCAATTGTACAGCTTTTTTTGTTGTTTAGGAAATTGTTAAGAGTGCATGTAGCATCCTTCCAATTTTGATATAAACTCAGTGCACCATTCTTTTTTGTTTAATAACAATATTTTGAACATTTCAACATTTTTTTTTTTTTTTTTTTTTCAACAAGTCGGCCGTCTCCCACCGAGGCAGGGTGACCCAAAAAAGAAAGAAAATCCCCAAAAAGAAAATACTTTCATCATCATTCAACACTTTCACCACACTCACACATTATCACTGCTTTTGCAGAGGTGCTCAGAATACAACAGCTTAGAAGCATATACGTATAAAGATACGCAACATATCCCTCCAAACTGCCAATATGAACATATATTTAGATATTTAGGAGTGGGCTTGTTGGCGGATGGGCCGATGAAAGAGGAGGTGAAACCATAAAAGTGATGAGGCATCTCTGGAGACAACCTTATCCATAGAGGCAAAAAAGAGGAATGTACCAACACTTTTATATGGGTGTGAAGCATGGGTTTTAAATGTTGCAGCGAGGGGGAGGCTGGAGGCAGTGGAGATGTTACATCTAAGGGCAGTGTGTGGAGTGAGCATTATGTAGAGAATTCGGAGCTTGGAAATTGAAAGGTGCAGGGTTACCAAAAGTATCTAGAGGGCAGAGCAGAGATTATTCAGGTGGTTTGGACATTTAGAGAAGATGGAACAAAATAGGATGACTTGGAGTGTATATAAATCTGGAGAGGGTAGGGGTCATCCCTGGAAGGATTGGAGGGAAGGGGTAAGGGAGGTTTTGAGTGTTTGGGGCTTGGACATCCAATAGGCATGTTTGATAGGAGTGAGAGGAAGCAAGTAGTTTTTATGATTTGATGTGCTGCTGAAGCTAGAGCAAAGTAACATTTATGAAAGTATTCAGGGGAAACTGATCAGCCAGACTTGAGTCCTGAATGTTGGCGGTAAACCTTGACTTAGACACCTGAACATGGGCTCATCCAGCAAAGATCAGAGAATGTTGAAGCATATTACACTGGCTTCTAGTATACAAGAAATTCAAACATGCTAGTTTAACTAATGAATAGTTCTGACCCTAAAACATTAAAACAGGAACCCTTACATCTTGGGATTTAAGGCCCTGCATCAGGAGAAACAGATTCCTCCAGCAGGGCCCCAGACACAGTAATTCACTGTCAAGATTCAGGCAATTAACAGACCTTAGGAGAGAGACTGGAGAGGCACCACAAATTCTGGAATTCATTAGATGTTCCTCTCACCTGTTTAATATCACAAGAGCAACTAATAGTATACTTTCCTCTTCATCTCACCATCTCTGAAGTAGTGATTATCCCTATGTTGGAGCAGAGAGGTTAGGCTAAATGTTCATTGATGTGTTGCTGAATTCACTGTCTCTTCCTTTTCTCAGTAAACAGTGTCTTTAATGCTGTTCTTATAGTCTGCAGCATTGTTTGTGCTGTCAAAGACAGCAACATTGGGTGTAAAAGAAATTAACACCCAGGCACAGTACCTATTTCCTGCTAGATGAAAAGATGCAGTACATGTAAAGAGACTTACCCATGCCATGCCATACGTCATGCCTGCTGCTGATGCTGGTAGTGGTGCTGCTGGTTTTTACTGCTTTGACATTATCAGCTGAGCTGCTGCAACTGCTTTTCTGTAACTGGTATCACATTCTAACCAAAACATAAGTGAAAAAAAGAAATCTGAGAAATGTTAAAGACTGACATAAGTTTGGTAAATTCTTAAATATTACATTTTTGTGTGGCTTTATTGTAGAGTGAATCATGTATATTATTTTGGTATAATTTTCTTTTGTTCCTCTAAGGTCTTCATGTATAACTAAAGAATACCTCATCCGGTTTGCTTCACATATTCAGTGCTGGTGATCTATAACTTAGGGCAGTGTTATTCACTAATTTTTGCAAGAGAGCCACTTCAGTTAAACACATTGATTGAGAGAGCCGCAGCTACTGCAAGTTAGCGTAACTCAACTAAATTAAGTAGTACTGAGCTGCTAGTGCAATATAGTAAATGAGAAAAAGTAGACATGAGCCGTGAATTGAGTCATCGCGAGCCTCACAATGAATACCACTGACTTAGGGAAAGGTTCACGAAACTGTTGCAATGGGCATTTGCCCTTTAGTCATTATTATAAAGCCTTTCCTAATTTTGGTTTATACATAGTACTTTGAGAGAGCCTCTTCTGATTGGCTTCAGACTTTCAAAATTGGCATATCCTACTTAGGAGAAATTTGATGTTGTTGCAGTTTGTAGGAGCTAATCTGCCAATTTTATTTTTAAAAAAGTGTGGTGGTATTTATTGTTGAAGATATTTGAGTTAACTCCATTAAATGGCTTCGTATTTAATGGTCTAGTTTTATTTCTTCATGGTGAAATGTCTTAAACCCATAGGATTTATACGGCTTGGTTGGGAGGGGGGTGGATGGAAGGTATCTTCGTGCTTAATTCGAGAATTGGAGCACAGATCCAATTCCCTAGATCAAGAGCCCCTCACCAGCATCAAGGAACCTCCCTTGAGGGGAATGGCTAATGCATAGAGTGAAAAAATGATAGCTTGAGGGGTTAAGCTTGTGTAGGTGCAAATTTGCCAAATTTGATACAATATATAGTTAATAAACTTGGAATTGGCTGAATTCCATTGTTGGATTTGCATTAATTTTGCAGTGTGCATGTTTTAATTGGCAAGTTTTACTAAAGAAATTTTATCTTCAGTAAAGTAACTGGAGAATGCTGAGTCTGATTGATTTTAAACATTAAATGCTGGTGTATCTTACTTAAAGAAAAGTTAAGATTGATTTCAAGCTGTGTAAGTGCCAGTTTGTCAATTTTATTGAAATGTGAAAATTTGAAATAGTGGTTCTCATCCAGTTAGCTTGAAGCTTGCAATGCCAATAACTCTAGAATGCAGCTTCTGAATGGCTTCAAACCTAAAGTGCTTGTGTATTTTAGAACATGGTCTATGGGCAATAAATAGTTGATGGCTTTTTTCTAGTTAAGAGAAATGTCAGAGTTGGAAATAGTACAGAGATTGTTACTACCCACACAGAATCAATAAGCCTTTTAAAACTACTTGGAACACCTTCCTCCTCTGATAGCCTTTAAATTTTCAGAGCCAGAGTATTTAAGTTAGAGGTTCAAATTGGTTTTGAGCTGTGCAGGTGCTAATTTCTCATTTTTATTTAAGAAACTGGATATTAGTTTCCACGCCTGTGATTGCCTTTTCTAATTAGAAATTTATACCTCACTGTACTATTAGTTTTGCATGTATTAAGGTACAGGGGCCTAGGCTTATATGATACAGGGATACCTTTCTCAAATTTTACGACTGAAATAAATCTAGTTTATGAAACGCTTAATTTTTTGTATGTCTTCATTTCATGCTGGTTTGGTGGGTTAACATTTGTTTGGTAGAAAAAGATAAAAAAATAGATATAATAATTCCACTGAATGGTGTCGGTAAGTGGAGGGAATCTTGTTGTGATGATGATGATGATGATGATGATGACGACGATGACGACGACGACGACGACGACGACGATCATCGTCGTTTCACACATTTTTAAATAATAAATAGTCGTAAAATTAATTAAAGTTTGTTCATTTAATTGAGTCCATACCTGATGCTAATGTATTCATTTCACTACTTAAGGATGGGGCAGCCACAGCAAGAACTACCCTCATCCATACCTGACGGCAGCAGCATGCATTGGCATAACTAAAATGGATGTGGAGACATTTGTACAGCGCCTTGACAAGTGTCTGGAAAAGTTTAAAGGCAGCAAAGCTCCAGTCTCAGTCCTGAGTGTAAATGGAGATAAGGAAGCTGTAACCTCCACAGGAGAGGTAGTAGATGAAGACAGTATTGATGCATAAAGGTCATACAATTTTGGGGGAATGAGAGACAGTTAGGTTTGATTCTAGGAAGGAGTGGGTAACCTTATTTTTTTTAATCAAGAGCCCTTAACCAGCAAACATCCTTTACCCTTAAAAAGGGGTCATCTAAGGAGGTATGCCAAGGAACACATCATTACATTTCCAACACAGAGAGCAGAATCTTCTGATTAGTTGCTCTAAGAAAGAAGGTAATTACAACATCTGTATATATCTCTCTTCCCTACATATCATGTCACTCACCAAACTGATGTTCATAATTATTAATATATTTAAAGATTTTATTTCTTTGCAGTGTTTACAATGTATGATTATAATTTGGATTTGTTAAGTAGAAACAAAGGCACTATCATGCCAGGGCATTTCGGGCAGACTAAACCTGATACAGACTACTTAATACTAGTGATTTTGAGAGTAGTAAATTTTTATTATATATCACTTTTATTATTACATCAGAGGTAGCTAGTGGTTTACAGTAACTGAATTTATAGTTGTGATGAATTATATGAAAATATTACAGTATTACAATATAGCACAATTTGGAATAATGAAATTGAAACAATTTTAAGTTTAAAGTAATGCTAAAATAATTGAGCAGTCGTAAATTATTTAGGAGTTTTTCGAGTTACTGGTTAATTTTGGGTGATGAGATGATTTCTAAGTAGAGCCTTAAATTGATTTGCAGCAAGAGCCTTTTTTGTATGTTCAGGCAATGAATTATAGATCTTCAGGCCCTTTATGTGCATAGCAGTTTTGCATAAGGAGAGATGCCTGTGCGTTCTGTTGGAGTTATCAAGGAGGGATTTGAGAGGAGGGTTAATATTGGAGTATAATGTTCTGTGTATGTAGTAGGCACAATAATATGTATGGATATTCTGTTTACTAAGCAAGTTTAGGCTCTTAAAAAGCGGTGGAATATGTTGCCTAATGCAGGAATTGGTAATCAATCGCACAGCAGCTTTTTGTTGGGTTTTTAAAAGTTTAAGGTGATTTGCTGTAGTTGAACCCCATGCACAAATACCATAGGTGAGGTAAGGGTAAATGAGAGAGTGGTAAAGAGCAAGACGTGCCATTTGGGGTACATAGTACCATATCTTAGAAAGGATGCTACTGTTTTGGAAACTTTCTTGGATATTTGCTGTATGTGGGTCTGAAGTTTAAGACTGCAGTCAAAGTGGAGACCTAGAAATTTACCCTCTTTGTCTTGAAATGGAGGAACTATTTATCGATATATTTAGCTGAACATTTGAAGCTCTGTTTCAAAACAATGAAGTTTTGTCTGTATTGAGAATAAGTTTGTTGATCGTCATCCAAGTAGATCTTTTTAGTAGTTTGTCATTTACAGTGTCTCTTAGTATAGTTGGGTCTGGGTGAGAGAAGACATAAGTAGTGTCATCTGCAAATAAAACAGGTTTAATTATTTTAGATGCGCTTGGGAGGTTATTGATGTAAATGAGAAAGAGAAGTGGGCTAAGGCCACTACCCTATGGGACTCCAATAAGAACAGGTTGTGTAGTTGAGGTAACACTGTTTGTGTATACATACTGGTGTTTGTTGCTAAGATAAAATTTAAAGTAATCGAGAGAGTGTCTCTGACTCCATAATGCTCAAGTTTCAGGTGCAGTAGGTCATGGTCAACTGTATCAGATGTTTTTTGTTGGTATATGAAAAATCCCAGATTAATTTCATTTTTTCGAGTGCCATATATACAAGTTCAAGCATATGTATAATTGCATCATTAGTGCTTCTTTTTGGCCTAAATCCAAACTGACAGGGGCTAAGTATGTTGTTGGATACTAAGTAGGCGTAAACTTGCTTGTGAATTATTTTTTCGAAGATTTTAGATGGTAGGGGCAAGTTTAATATAGGTCTATAGTTATTCAGTTCAGTTGGATTGCCTCGTTTGAGGATTGGGGTAACCCTTGCTGTCTTGAGTATGGATGAGAGGGTAGAAGATTCAGTAAATTTGCTAAAAAGAGTTGCAATAATTGGTAACAACACATACTGGAATATACCTGGAGAGGGTTTCAGGGGTCAATGCCCCCACAGCTTGGTCTGAGACCATGCCTCATACTGGATCAGGGTCTGATCAACCAGGCTGTTACTGCTGGCCACACACAAACTGACATACCAACCACAGCTCGGCTGGTCAGGTACTGACTTTAGGTGTCTGTCCAGAGCCTTCTTGAAGAAAGTCAGGGGTCTATTGGTAATCCCCCTTTATGTATGCTGGGCAGCAGTTGAACAGTCTTGGGCCCCTGACACTTAATGTGTTGTCTCTCATTGTACTCATGGTGCCCCTGCTTTTCATTAGGGGAATGTTTAATCTCCTGCCAAGTCTTTTGCTTTCATAGGGAATGTATATTATCATGTATCTCTCTTGCCTGCATTCCAGGAAATACAATTCAAGGGATTTCAACCATTCCCAGTAATTTAGGTGCCTTATTGTACTTATGTGTGTCGTGAAAGTTCTTTGTACACTCTCCAGGTCAGCAATTTCACCTGCCTTGAAAGGGGCAGTTAGTGCACAGCAGTATTCCATCCTAGAGAGAAGCGATTTGAAGAGAATCATCATCTGCTTGGCGTCCCTAGTTTTCAAGGTTCTTATTATCCATCCTATCATTTTCCTAGCAGATGCAGTAGATACATTGTTGTGGTCTTTGAAACCAAGATCCTCTGACATTATCACTCCCAGGTCATTCACATTAATTTTTCACTCTATTGTATGGTTAGAATTTGTTGTATACCCTAATGCATTTTTAATTTCCTGAAGTTTACCATATCTGAGTAATTGAAATTTCTCTTCATTGAACTTCATATTGTTTTGAGTGGCCCATTTGAAGATTTGGTTGATGTCCGCTTCGAGTCTTGTGGTGTCTTCAGTGGAGGACACTGTTATGGCAATGTGGGTGTCATCCGCAAAGGAAAACTGTTCTTCTGGGTAGGCTGGCTAGGATAGGCTTATTATATAAAAGGGTGTAAAGCACCCTTCTGGCAAGACAGTGATGGAGTGAATGATGGTGAAAGTTTTTCTTTTTCGGGCCACCCTGCCTTGGTGGGAATCGGCCAGTGTGATAATAAAAAAAAAATTATATATATATATATATATATATTTATATATATATATATATATATAATATTTTGTAGGTAGTAGGTTGGTAGACAGCAACCGCCCAGGGTTATATATAAAGATACATGTATATATATATCTTTCTTTCTTTCAACACACTGGCCGTATCCCACCGAGGCAGGGTGGCCCAAAAGGAAAAACGAAAGTTTCTCCTTTTACATTTAGTAATATATACAGGAGAAGGGGTTACTAGCCCCTTGCTCCCGGCATTTTAGTCGCCTCTTACAACACGCATGGCTTACGGAGGAAGAATTCTGTTCCACTTCCCCATGGAGGTAAGAAGAAATAAACAAGAACAAGAACTAGAAAGAAAATAGAAGAAAACCCAAAGGGGTGTGTATATATATGCTTGTACATGTATGTGTAGTGTGACCTAAGTGTAAGTAGAAGTAGAAAGATGTACCTGAAATCTTGCATGTTCATGAGACAGAAAAAAGGACACCAGCAATCCTACCATCATGTAAAACAATTACAGGCTTTCGTTTTACACTCACTTGGCAGGATGGTAGTACCTCCCTGGGCGGTTGCTGTCTACCAACCTACTACCTACAATATATATATACACACACACACACATACATACATACATACATACATACATACATACATACATACATACACACATACACAGTGGACCCCCGGTTTACGATCAGTTCCCAATGCGACCAATTAGGTAAGTGTATGTAAGTGCATTTGTATGTGTATGTTTGGGGGTCTGAAATGGATTAATCTAATTCACAATATTCCTTATGGGAACAAATTCGGTCAGTACTGGCACCTGAACATACTTCTGGAATGAAATAATATCGTAAACCAGGGGTCCACTGTATATATTATATATATATATTATATATATATATATATTTTATTATATAAAATATTTTATATATATATTATATATATATATCAATATATATATATCAATATATATATAATATTATATATCTATATATATATTTTATATATATATATATATATATATATTATATATATTTTTTTTTTTTTTTTTTTTTTTTTTTTTTTTTTTTCAACAAGTCGGCCGTCTCCCACCGAGGCAGGGTGACCCAAAAAAGAAAGAAAATCCCCAAAAAGAAAATACTTTCATCATCATTCAACACTTTCACCACACTCGCACATTATCACTGTTTTTGCAGAGGTGCTCAGAATACAACAGTCTAGAAGCATAAACATATAAAGATACACAACATTTTCCCTCCAAACTGCCAATATCCCAAACCCTCCTTTAAAGTGCAGGCATTGTACTTCCCATTTCCAGGACTCAAGTCCGACTATATGAAAATAACCGGTTTCCCTGAATCCCTTCACTAAATATTACCCTGCTCACACTCCAACAGATCGTCAGGTCCCAAGTACCATTCGTCTCCATTCACTCCTATCTAACACGCTCACGCACGCTTGCTGGAAGTCCAAGCCCCTTACCCACAAAACCTCCTTTACCCCTCTCTCCAACCCTTTCGAGGACGACCCCTACCCCGCCTTCCTTCCCCTATAGATTTATATGCTTTCCATGTCATTCTACTGTGATCCATTCTCTCTAAATGACCAAACCACCTCAACAACCCCTCTTCTGCCCTCTGACTAATACTTTTATTAACTCCACACCTTCTCCTAATTTCCACACTCCGAATTTTCTGCATAATATTTACACCACACATTGCCCTTAAACAGGACATCTCCGCTGCCTCCAACCGTCTCCTCGCTGCTGCATTTACCACCCAAGCTTCACACCATATATGAGTGTTGGTACTACTATACTTTCATACATTCCCTTCTTTGCCTCCATAGATAACGTTTTTTGACTCCACATATACCTCAACGCACCACTCACCTTTTTTCCCTCATCAATTCTATGATTAACCTATCCTTCATAAATCCATCCGCCGAACGTCAACTCCCAAGTATCTGAAAACATTCACTTCTTCCATACTCCTCCTCCCCAATTTGATATCCAATTTTTTTTATCTAAATCATTTGACACCCTCATCACCTTACTCTTTTCTATGTTCACTTTCAACTTTCTACCTTTACACACATTCCCAAACTCATCCACTAACCTTTGCAATTTTTCTTTAGAATCTCCCATAAGCACAGTATCATCAGCAAAAAGTAACTGTGTCAATTCCCATTTTGAATTTGATTCCCCATAATTTAATCCCACCCCTCTCCCAAAAAACCCTAGCATTTACTTCCTTTACAACCCCATCTATAAATATATTAAACAACCATGGTGACATTACACATCCCTGTCTAAGACCTACTTTTACGGGAAAGTAGTCTCCCTCTCTTCTACACACCCTAACCTGAGCCTCACTATCCTCATAAAAACTCTTTACAGCATTTAATAACTTACCACCTATTCCATATACTTGCAACATCTGCCACATTGCTCCTCTATCCACTCTATCATATGCCTTTTTCTAAATCCATAATGCAATAAAAACTTCCCTATCTTTATCTAAATACTGTTCACATATATGCTTCAATGTAAACACTGATCTACACATCCCCTACCCACTCTAAAACCTCCTTGCTCATCCGCAATCCTACATTCTGTCTTACCTCTAATTCTTTCAATTATAACCCTACCGTACACTTTTCCTGGTATACTCAGTAAGCTTATTCCTCTATAATTTTTACAGTCTCTTTTGTCCCCTTTCCTTTATATAAAGGGACTATACATCTCTCTTGCCAATCCCTAGGTACCTTCCCCTCTTTCATACATTTATTAAACAAAGTACCAACCACTCCAACACTATATCCCCCCTGCTTTTAACATTTCTGTCATGATCCCATCAGTTCCAGCTGCTTTACCCCCTTTCATTTTACGTAATGCCTCACGTACCTCCCCCACACTTACATTCTGCTCTTCTTCACTCCTAAAAGATGGTATACCTCCCTGACCAGTGCATGAAATTACTGCCTCCCTTTTCTTCCTTAACATTTAAAAGTTCCTCAAAAATATTCTCGCCATCTACCCAATACCTCCATCTCCCCATCTACTAACTCCCCTACTCTGTTTTTAACTGACAAATCCATATTTTCCTAGGCTTTCTTAACTTGTTTAACTCACTCCAAAATTTTTTCTTATTTTCATTAAAATTTCTTGACAGTGCCTCTCCCACTCTATCATCTGCTCTCCTTTTGCACTCTCTCACCACTCTCTTTACCTTTCTTTTACTCTCCATATACTCTGCTCTTCTTATAACACTTCTGCTTTGTAAAACCTCTCATAAGCTACCTTTTTCTCTTTATCACACCTTTACTTCATCATTCCACCAATCACTCCTCTTTCCTCCTGCCCCACCCTCCTATAACCACAAACTTCTGCCCCACATTCTAATACTGCATTTTTAAAACTATTCCAACCCTCTTCAACACCCACTACTCATCTTTGCACTAGCCCACTTTCTGCCAATAGTCGCTTATATCTCACCCGAACTTCCTCCTCCTTAGTTTATACACTTTCACTTCCCTCTTACTTGTTGTTGCTCCCTTCTCTTTTCCCATCTACTCTTACTCTAACTGTAGCTACAACTAAATAATGGATCCGATATATCAGTTGCCCCTCTATAAACATGTACATCCCGGAGCCTACCCCTCAACCTTTTATCACCCAAAACATAATCTAATAAAAATACTTTCATTACGTGCTACATCATACCTTGTATATTTATTTATCCTCTTTTTCATAAAAAATGTATTACTTATTACCAAATTTCTTTCTACACATAGCTCAATTAAAGGCTCCCCATTTACATTTACCCTGGCACCCCAAATTTACCTACTACTCCCCCCATAACATTTTTACCCACTTTTGCATTAAAATCCCCAACCACCATTACTCTCACACTTGATTCAAACCCCACGCATTCACTCAACATTTCCCAAAATCTCTCTCTTTTCCCCTAACTTCTCCTTCTCCCGGTGCAAAACACGCTTATTATTAACCCCCTTTTCACATCCCAAACTTTATTTTTCTCCACATAATCCTTGAATTAATACATTTATGTCCTCTTTTCCTGCCATAGCTTATCCTTCAAAATTTTTTGCTACTCCTTCTTTGCTCTAAAAATCTATTTGAAACCTGACCTAATCCATTTATTCCTTCCACTGAAACTCTCCCACCCCCTTCAGCTTTGTTTCACTTAAAGCCAGGACATCCAGCTTCTTCTCATTCATAACATCCACAATCATCTCTTCTTATCATCTGGGACAACATAACGCACTTAGACTTCCCCTTTTAATTTTCTTCTTCTTATTCTTTTTAGTTATCTTTACAGGAAAGGGGTTACTAGCCAAATTTTTCCCGGCATTTTAGTTGACTTTTACAACACGCATGGCTTACGGAGGAAAGATTCTTATTCCACCCTTTCCCCCTGGATATAAAAGGAAAAATTTAAAAAGACCAAGAACTATTAAGATTAAAATCAAAGAAAAAATCAGATGAGTGTGTATAAATAAATGTGTACATGTATGTGTAGTGTGACCTAAGTGTAAGTAGAAGTAGCAAGACATGCCTGTAATTTTGCTATTTATGAGAAGAAAAAAGGGACATCAGCAATCCTCCTTTCATGTAAAACAATCACAGGCTTCGTTTTACACTCACTTGGCAGGACGGTAGTACCTCCCGGGGTGGTTGCTGTCTACCAACCTTACTACTAAATATATATATATATATATATATATATATATATCAATATATATTTTTATTATATATTATATATATATATTATATATATATATATATATATATATATATTCTCTCCAGAAGTATGTTCAGGTGCCAGTACTGACCGAATTTGTTCCCATAAGGAATATTGTGAAGTAGATTAGTCCATTTCAGACCCCCAAACATACACGTACAAACGCACTTACATAAATACACTTACATAATTGGTCGCATTCGGAGGAGATCGTTATGCGGGGGTCCACTGTATATTAATATATTGATATATTGATATTGGAAGCAAAGAGGGGAATGTATGTGAGTATAGTTATACCATCGCTCTTATACGGGTGTGTAACATGGGTAGTGAATGTTTCAACAAATAGAAGGCTGGAGGCAGTGGAGATGTTATGTCTGAGAGCAATGTGTGGTGTGAATATAATGCAGAGAATTCGTAGTTTGGAAATTAGGAAAAGGTGCGGGATTACCAAAACTATTATCCTGAGGGCTGAGGAGGGGTTTTCAAGTGGTTCAGACATGTATAGAGGATGGAAAGAAATAGAAAGACTTCGAGAGTGTATAAATCTTTAGTGGAGGGAAGGCGGGGTAGGGGTCAGCCTAGAAAAGGTTGGAGGGAGGGGGTAAGGGAGGTTTTTTGTGCTAGAGACTTGGACTTCCAGCAAGCATGTGTGAGTGCGTTAGATAGGAGCGAATGGAGACAAATGGTTTTTAGGACTTGATGTACTGTTGGAGTGTGAGCAAGGTAACATTTATGAAGGGATTCAGGGAAACCAGCAGGCCGGATTTGAGTCCTGGAGATGGGAAGTACAGTGTCTACACTCTGAAGGAGGGGTGTTAATGTTGCAGTTTTATAACTGTAGTGTAAGCATGCCTCTGGCAAGACAGTGATGTAGTGAATGATGATGAAAGTTTTTCTTATTCAGGCCACCCTAACTTGGTGGGAGATGGCCACTATGATAACCCTTTCAGGGTCGAGAGGCCCTCTCCTAAACTCGTTCTCAGGGTCGAAAATTTTTCAGAAAAAAAAATTATTTTTTTCTTATGAAATGATAGAGAATCTTTTCCCGATCATAATGACACCAAAAGTATGAAATTTGATGGAAAACGTACGGAATTATGCTCTCACGAAGTTAGCAGTCTCGATGATGCTTACCCATCGGCGATTTCGCCAAATTTAAGCCCTATTTTCGGCCAATTTCAGTATACTAGTTGACAAAAATCATATTTATTTCACTAGAACTCCATTTTTTCTATGGAATGAGTACAAGAAAGCACCCATTTACCAATTTGAACTATCCAATAAAGTGGTTAGAAATTGGCAATTTTGCCAATTTCATACAAATTTCAGAAGATGCCAATTTCCAAATAGGGTCCAGAATAAACAAGACAGACATTCCTGGCACTAAAATAACAAGTTCTCTGTTCGTTAGTCATGTCCCCAGGCCACTCTTACATTTCTTTTGCTTTCCACTTTGAATTTTTATTCTCACAAAAAAAAAATAGAAGATTTACTGTTATGTTATGTAGTGTAGAAATGGTATAAATAATATCAGCACACTTGTAAAAGAATACTAGACTCACCAGTTGACGTGCATTGGACGCCTGGCATGATTTGCTAATTATTTAACTTTGGTAAAAATCGAACATTTCTGCTACTTTGAGCTCAATTTCAAGGTACTTTTAATTGTGAAACCAGTCAAAATCATTTCAATTTCTGTAATATGTCTTCCATTCTATAAAATGAGACCAAGAAAACTAGAATACAACCATAAATACCATACGAAAATACAGTGGACCCTCGCCTAATGAACGCATCGCATAACGTTAAATTCGCCTAACGATACATTTTAACGCTAACATTTTGCCTCGGCTAACGCTAAAAAACTCGCCTAACGATATTCATTCTCGGGTACCAATTGATATCGTTAGGTGAGGGTCCACTGTACAGTGCAAAGTCGCTGTTTTAATCCAAAAACACCATGAAAGTTTTTTTTCTCATTACACACTGTGTGCTGCAGGATTTTTTTTATACTGCACACACTGACCACGTAGGCCCATTCTTTCATATGTAGGCCTACCAGCTTTCTCTTGCTAGATTTGAAGGCGCTAGAATTTAGGCGTTCTAGTATGTCAATAATCCTGGTGCGTAAGCCGTACTAGTACGTCAGAAACCTTGAAAGGGTTAATAAAAAAATAATAAGTAATATATATTGGTATGTACATATACTATAGTTTGATATATATGGATTTTATACACGAGTGGTGGTAAGTTATTTAGGTCTCCTGTCTTGTTCTTTAGTGTTTTGATGATGAGCAAGACTTTAGTAGGGTTTTGTTGGGGTCTAGAAATAGAGTATTTGGGTAGTTATCAGTGAAGTAGTCTTTTGGCTGTATGTTTGGGATTTTGTTTGTTAGCTTTATTCCTATGGTTAAGAAAAAGACATTAAGTTTGTTGGCGGTATCTGTTGGCTGGAGAAGTTCTTCTGGTTTTGTTATTAGACCCATTCTGTATTGTTTTTCATATAGATGTTTTTTATCAATGGATTTGAGGATGCTGTTTGTAAGCCAGGGGCTGTTTAGTCTCTTTGCTGTGATCTGCATTGTTTTTATTGGACAGTGCTTGTTATAGAGGTTTTGGGTTTTTGTGACAAAATTTTGACACATTCATCAATGTCAAGGTTGACTGCTAGCTCTGCCAATCGATGTTATTTACTGATGACTCGTGATGTAGTCGGAATGTGATCTTACTTGTGTTCTGGGGCAATTTACATAAGTTGGTTTTGAGAAAGGTGGGATAGTGGTCAGTGGTGTTATCTGTAATTATGCCTGCTTTAATGGTGATATAGTGTTTGTCAAGAGATAGTCAAGTAATGAGGCACTTGGCTCGGAGATTCTTGTTGGTTTACTTATAGGTGGTAGAAGTAAGCAGTTGCTCAGAGTGTTTGTGAATTCAGTTACTTGTGGGTCATGGTCATGGATGAGGTTTATGTTGAAGTCACCTGTAAGTATCAGGTATTGTTTATTCATTATGTTTCTTAGATTTTCACTAAATGAGTAAATATTTGAATGAGATACTCTGTAGGTTGCTCCAACTGTTAGTTTTTTTTTTAGTTTTTGGATTTAAATTTAGCAAATGTATATTCACCATATTTATCCCCAGTGCAAGTAGATTTTATACATTCAAGTTCATCGGGGTAGTAGATAGCTGTGCCATCTTGTAATTGATTTGGCCTACAATTGTGTATGGCCGTGTAGCCAGTTATGGCATAGATGTTTGTAACGTCATGTTTTAGCCAGGTTTCAGTGAAAATAATGATAGACATACTGATGTTTAGAGAATTGAGTAGTGTTTGGAGGTCATCATAGTGTTTATTCAATAATCTGACATTATAATTGAATACTGTTATTTTATTGTTGGCACTGAGTAGTGTCTTAGCCTGACTAGCAGTGTAATAAAGGCAGTTATTATTAGGATTGTTTATGCCATTTAATAAGAGGTATATTAGGATTGATGTTTGCATTCATATGACTGATGAAGGATTTAAGTATGTATTACTAATAGCAAAGATAATATTAACTATTAATTAATAAGGGTTGATATAATGACTATGACAAATAGTAAATCAATATTGCACATTGTTAGGATTAATACTGCACTGGAGCTAATATGAAAAGCTCATAAAAGGCAGTACAAAGTATAAGTATGCAAAGAACTATTCTAAAATAAAAAGAGGAATGATTACACAGAGATCAAACTAAAGTAATACAAAAATATAAAATGGATAGATAGTAAAATTGTATTAAACAAATTTAAGAAAAAAAAAGTAAGATTTGATATTTAAAATAAAAAATGAAATAAATATAACAGTGTAGAAAGTGGTAGCTGCACTTATGAGCTTGGAAGGCAGGTTGCCAGGTATAAAGTAATTAGTTATATAACAGGTAAATAATTGCACAATAAGATTTTTGACTAATAGCACAAAAACTTAAGCAAGCAATAGCACAAAAACAAAAGACAATGAGATAGTTGGTACTAACTAGTAAATGAAAGTACAAGGATTTGCATGATAATGCAGTAGGAACATACACTACACTTAGATAATAATGGTAAGGACAAATTGGTTAATCAGTCTTGGTTAGAGAAAAATGAATAATGTTCTTCAAAATCAGTGGCTTTTCATTAAGCTTACTCCCACAACCTGGCCCATGGCTGGATTGTGGGAGTAAAAAAAATTTTTGAAACCCACCAAAGGTATATCAAAACCAATAATAACCATTGTAATCTTTTTGGAAGTAAAAGTTCATGTTGTATTTGTATAGGTTTATACTTCACTGTTAATAAAATAATAATTTTTCTTCTTCTTTCAACAAGCCAGCTGTATCTCACCAAAGCAAGGTGGCCCAATAAGAAAACCCAAAGTTTCTCTTTTTAATTTTAGTAATGTATATACGAGAAGAGGCTAAAATAATTGAGAATGGTAATTTATTTCTGTCTTCCTACTAAACTTTTAAACATTATCAAATCACAGAATGAGCAGGGCTTGATCCCCTGGCAGGCGAGTTCTAAAACTCACAGGCCAGTGTTTAACCACTAGTCCTAGCCAGCCTAATAAGATTCATCCAACTAGGTCTATACCATAGGATTGTTAGCATAGGCTCCACTGTGACCAGAAATGTAGGTTTTCACAGATGAATCACTTGGCTGTGACATGCTCTAGCTCAAGTCCCCTCAAAGCCACCATCATGACTAGGTAAATTCAGTCCATTACAAAAATGAAAAGATCTTCTCCTGGCTCCTAACCTGCCATATAAATGGGGCCCTATTGTATCTAGGGTGGAAAAGATAACAGAGGTAGAGTTAGAAAAGGCTGTGAGCAGTGCTAAAGGAAGTATTAATAAAGTTTGTGTAGTAAATCAGTTACTGTCAAAAAGTCAAAGAGGGAGGCCGAGTCAAAGGCAGGGCCATCAGCAAGACGGAAGTAAAAGTAAGGATGTTAGAGCGGTGAAGATGTCGGAGGTAAATTTTGTGTGCTCGTTGAAAAACAGGACAGTTCAACAGAATGTGGCAAACTGAAATTAGAACCTGACAGAGTGGAACAGGGTGCCTCTCGATGAGATACCCATGAGTTAGACGGGTGTGCTCGATGCAAAGACAGGAGAGCGTAGTCTCCCAACCTCAGCATCAATGATAAGATGGCCAGAAACCTAAACTTGGCTTGACAGAATATCAGACCAATGGTGTTGGCAACAGTTGCAAAGGTCATTAGAGATAACAGCAAAATAATCTGAGAATGGAATACCTCTATGGGAAATTTTCAAGTCATGCAATGTTGATCGCACAGCAGAGTCCGCCTGCTCATTGCCCTGAACATCAACATGACCAGGGACCCAGCACAAAACGATTTCTTTGTTTTGCTAGAAATGTGGTGCAACCAAAGTTGTATACAAAGAACTAGGGAATGAGGCAAATCAGTAGCTTGCAAAGCACTAAAGGAATCTGAGACTACTACAAACATTGAGGTAGGTTTAGATGCAATATGGATAATTGCAATGAGAATTGCATACTGCTCAGCTGTAATAACACTAGCTGACTCAGTGACTTAGTGTTCAGCGAGCCACTGCCCAGACTAGGGGTCGACAATCCAAATGAATTCTATATGAACGAAGCCCAAAATTTGGATATGCCAAAAATCTCGGATATTATCCTAACTCCACAAGACTTTGAAGAAGCAATAAAATACATGCACATGCACTCTGCCCCAGACTCATGGAACTCCGTGTTCATCAAGAACTGCAAGAAGCCCCTATCGAGTGCTTTCGGCATTTTATGGAGGAGCATGGACACAGGGGTCTTCCCACACACACACTAAAAACAACAGACATAGTCCCACTCCACAAAGGTGGTAGTAAAGTAATTGCAAAGAACTACAGACCTATAGCACTAACATCCCATATCATAAAAATCTTTGAGAGGGTTCTAAGAAGCAAGATCGCCAATTACACAACTCAGGGCAACACGGGTTTAGAGCAGGTCGCTCCTGTCTGTCATAACTACTGGACCACTATGACAAGGTCCTGGATGCTGTAGAGGATAAACAAAATATAGATGTAGTATACACAGACTTTGCAAAAGCTTTTGACATATGTGACTGTGGTGTAATAGCACACAAAATGAGTGATAAAGGAATAACAGGAAAAGTTGGTAGATGGATCTATAACTTCCTGACAAATAGAACACAAATAGTAATAGTAAACACAGTAAAGTCCCAGGCAGCCACAAGGCACAGTATTCACTCCCATTCTATTCCTCATCCTCATTTCTGACATAGGCAGAGATGTAAGTCACAGCTCCGTGTCTTCCTTTGCGGATGACACCTGGATTACCATGGCAGTGACTTTCATTGAAGACACTATGAGACTCCAAGCGGACATCAACCAAATCTTCGAATGGGCCACTCAAAACAATATGAAGTTCAATGAGGAGAAATTTCAACTACTCAGATATGGGAAACTTGAGGAAATTAAAAATGTATCAGGTTTTACGACAAATTTTAACCATACAATAGAGCGGAAAAGTAATGCAAGGGACCTGGGAATGATAATGTCAGAGGACCTCACCTTCAAAGACCACAACAATGTATCCCCTTCATTGCTGGAAAAAGAAAGTGGAAAATGGAGCCTTCAAAAAGGGACCCCAAAAACCCTGTGATTTCTTCAAATGCTTGTGCTCTTTGGTGGAATCTGTGTAATAAGGCCCCCTTCAGGCTGGTGAATTGAAAAACCTGGAGAGTGTACAAAGAACTTTCGGGCCCAATAAAAGCCGTAAGGCACCTAAAATTAGGGGAATGGTTGAAGGTTTTATCTGTATTCCCTGGAATGCGGCGAGAGAGTAATGTAATATAACTTGGAAGTTCTGGGGGATTGGTACCAAACTGCACCGAAAATCACTCCTATGAAAGAAAAAAACTGGGGAGGAGATCAACATCCCCCCCCGAAAAAGAGGGGTGCAACGAGTACATTGAGAGACAAACCAAAAAGTGTCGGGGTCAAAAAAGGTTTTATTGTCCCCGTTTAATTTTAAGGGGGTTACCAATGACCCCTGGCTGTCTTCAAAAAAGCACGGACGGGCCCTAAAAATCAGTACCTGACCAACCGGGCTGTGGTTTGTACGTCAGCTTGCATGCAGCCAGTAGTAACAGCCTGGTTGATCAGACCCTGATCCACCATAAGGCCTGGTCTCAGACTGAGCCATGGGGGTGTTGACCCCCAAAACCCTCTCCAGGTAAAATCCAGGAGTCTAATAAATGCCTTCGCACAATGCTGTCGAGGAACACTGCTGCAACCCAATGTCATCAGAGGATTTAGAACCATCAGTATACACTACAATGGCATGAGAATGAGACTAGAAGTGGTTGAAAAAAGGGAGAGAGAAGCAACTGTAGGTATTTGAGCTTTTGTGCATGGCATTGGGGAAGAACAGACATGAACTGTTGGAACCTCCCACAGGGAAAGAGAAAAGTTAGATGCTAGATGAACATAGGGCATCTGAAGAGAATATATTATAATAAAAAAGAAGCGCTAAGCCACAAGGGCTATACAGCGCTGCAGGGTAGGGAAGGAAGCGAGGGTATTGGGTGGCAGAAGGGAGGAGGGATGATCAGTAGGTTACAGAAAACAGCGGGGTAGCGGATAGTGCGGGGGTAGAGGGTAGCAAGAGATTGAGGTAGAAAGGGCTGAAGGTATCATCAGAGTTTGTGAAGTAAGTCAGTTGTTGTCAAAAAGTCAATGAGAGAGTCCGGATGAAAGATGGGTCCATCAGCGAGAAGGGAAGGTAAAGAGAGAGCAGCGAGCGAAGACGACGTTGGAGGTAAATTCTGCGTGCTCGTTGATAAAGTGGGCAATCTAACAGAATGTGGCTGACCGATAATGGAACCTGACAGTTCTCACAGAGAGGAGCAGGGTGCCTCTCCATGAGTAAGACGAGTATGGCCAATGCGAAGACGAGAGAGAGTAGTCTCCCAACCTCGACACTGGTGACAAGAAGATGGCCAGTAACCTATACTCGGTTTAATAGATTGAAATTTGTTCCCGAGCAGAGTAGACCAACATTTTTGCCAACGGGTGTGAAGGTGGGTAGCTATTGCAGCAAAATAGTCCGTAAATGGAACACCTCTATATGAAACTGATAGGTCATGTACTGCTGACCGCGCAGCAGTGTCTGCCTGTTCATTGCCCTGTACGTCAACATGACCAGGGACCCAACAAAAAACAATATCTTTATGCTTGGTAAAGATGCGGCGTAGCCAAAGTTGGATACGGAGGACTAAGGGGTGAGGTGTATCAAATTTCTGTATAGCCTGTAAAGCACTAAGGGAGTCTTGACACAGGCATAGATGCAATACGGATAAGTGCTGCAAGAATGGCATACAATTCAGCAGTAAAAATACTAGTCGAAGATAGTAAATGCCCTCGTACGACGTTGTCCGGAAACACTGCTGAAAATCCTACGCCGTCAGAAGACTTAGAGCCATCTGTGTACACTGCAATGGCATGAGAATGAGAGTGGAAGTGGTCAAGAAAAAGAGAGCGGGAAGCTACCGTAGACAGTTGGGCTTTCGAGCAAGGGAGTGAGAAAGAACAGACTCGAACAGCTGGACCTTCCCAGGGGAGTAGGGAAAAGTGAGATGCTACATGAACATAGAAAGGTGGTAATTGAAGAGAAGACAAGAGCGAATGTAGGCGAAGAGAGAAGGGACGGAGCAAACGGGCGGCGAACAAATAAAGAATGTCTACTAATATCAGTGACAATTCTATAAATGGAAGGATTGCGGAGATCATGAGAGCGTGCATAGTAGCGAAGGCAATGGGCATCACGGCGATCGGATAAGGATGGAACGTTAGCTTCTGCATAGAGGCTCTCGACAGGGGAAGAGCGAAAAGTACCAAGGCATAAACGTAATCCTTGGTGATGAATGGGGTTAAGGCTAGAGAGAGTAGCAGGAGAGGCCGCTGAATAGATCTGGTCACCATAATCAAGTTTCGATAAAATGAGGGTGGAATGTAGGCGAAGGAGAGTTCGACGATCAGCTCCCCATGAAAGATGAGCAAGGGTTTTAAGAAGGTTCAACCAGCTGTGACAAGTTGCCTTCAGAGAGGTAATGTGAGGTTTCCAGGATAACCTACGGTCAAAGAGGAGGCCTAGAAACCTGACTGTATTACGTTCAGGGATACGGGAACCATAGAGGTACAAAGGATGATCGGAGATGACAGAGCGTCTAGTGAAAGTAATTTGGTGAATTTTGGTACTGGAAAATTTAAACCGATGTGTGGTGGCCCAATTGGAAACACGGTCGACTGCATGCTGGAGAGAAACTGTAATGAGGTGACAGTCAGCGCCTGCACAGGCAATAGCGAAGTCATCAACATAGAGTGATGACCAAATATTGGATGGACTAGAGGCCAAATCATTTATAGCAAGGAGAAAAAGTGTTGTGCTCAGAGCACATCCCTTGGGGACACCTTCAGCTTGGATAAAGTCCAGGGAGAGCACATTATTAACCTGAACACGGAAATGTCTGTCAGTTAAAAAGTTCTTAAGGAAGGATGGTAGATTGCCTCGGAGGCCTAAGGAGTGGGCTTGGGCCAAAATATTATACCTCCAAGTTGTGTCATATGCCTTCTCAAGGCCAAAAAATATGGCAATAACCGAGTGGTTATTCGCAAAGGCATTACGAACATACGTATCCAAGCGTAGTAAGGAGTCTATGGTGGAACGACCCTTACGAAAGCCATATTGACGAGTGGAGAGACTGTTGTGTGTCTCTAAATACCACACTAAACGTCTATTTACCAGGCGTTCCATCACTTTGCAAACTGCACTGGTAAGAGCAATGGGACGATAGTGGGAGGCTTCATGTCCTGTAGTGCCCGGTTTGCAGAAAGGGAGAACAATGGCAGATTTCCACAGCTGTGGAAGAACTCCTTGTGACCAAATAAGATTGAAAAGGCGTAATAGGACTGCAAGGGCTGACTGATGTAAATGTTGTAGCATATGAATATAAATGTCGTCGGGCCCAGCTGCCGATGATCGGCAAGCTGAGAGTGTTGCCTCCAGTTCCTGAAGTGTAAAAGGCACATTATACTGTTCTTCTCTGAGAGAAGAAAAGTCCAAGGGTGATAACTCTCTGGCAGACTTTGAGGAAAGAAACGAGGGGCATAGATGGAGCCCCTGAGAAATACGGACCAGATGATTGCCAATTTCATTGGCAACATCTAGTGGGTTTGCTATATCAACATCAGCAACCCACAGAACAGGAGCCGAGTCAGGAGAATATTTACCACTCAGTTTTCGTACTTTTTTCCAGACTCCACTCATAAAGGAAGCAGAGGTGATGGTGGAGACATAATCTCGCCAGCAAGTGCATTTAGTGTCACAGATGACTCGGCGAGCAATCGCACGCTTCTGCTTAAAATCAAGTAGTCTCTCCATGGTTCTATTGTACCGGTACCTGCCCCGCGCAGCGTTTCAAATGTACTGCATGAGCACAAGCAGGAGACCACCAAGGCATGCATTTCTGAGAATGCCTGCCCGAAGTTTGGGGTATAGAATGAGAAGCTGCGGTTAAAACAGAGGACGAGAAGAGGTGTAAAAGCTCATCAATGGAGGATGAAGGAGGAACCTCACTCAAAACAGTTAGTCGTGAGTAAAGGTTCAAATTTGCCTGATCAAATTGCCAGCGTGGGATACGAAGAGGTGGTGAATATGAAGGGGAAGTAAGAAGGATTGGGAAATGATCACTGTCATGTAAATCCGGGAGAACAGACCAGGTGAAGTCTAATGCGGCGGAGGAAGAGCAGACTGAAAGATCGATGCAAGAGAGAGTATGAGTCCGAGGATCAAAATGGGTGTGAGTACCTGTATTTAAAACATGGAGGGGGTGGGTAGCAAGAAAAGCCTCTAACTGAATGCCACGGGAATCATAGTGAGACCCCACCCAGAGGAAATGATGGGCATTAAAATCGCCAAGTAACATAAGTGGTGGCGGTAATGACGAAACAAGAAAGGCAATATCCGGGATAGATAATGCCCGAGAAGGAGAGAGATACAAAGAACAGAGTGTGTACCACGTATGCAAGTGGAAATGAGCTGCTGTGTAATGCAGCAAAGTACGAACAAATAGCTGATGGTACAGAATATCAGTGCGTAGAAGAAGGGCACTTTCATTAACCCTTTCAGGGTCCGTCCCATAGATCTACGGCTTCACGTTGAGTGTCCAAACCGTAGATCTACGCCAAAATTCTAGCGCCGTCAAATTTAGCGCGAAAATGCTCATAGGCCTACATGTGAGAGAACGGGTCTGCGTGGTGGGTGCGCGCCATAAACAAAAAATCTAGGTGCCCGCATAGCATTGTGGGAACGCCGGCTCAGTTACCCTTGTTCACCATGCCTCATCGCAAGTCAGCTCTCACTCCCCGGAAAATTGGGACTCTCCTCTTCCTATCTGATAGTTCTGACACTGATGGAAGTGGAAATGAAGACAAATTCTACGGCTTTGATCAGTTAGTGACCGAAAAGAATGACCAGGATATCGATAACAGTGCAGAAAACCCTGACGATCCTCAACCTTCTACCTCTGGTGTGGGCACTCGTGACTCACGGTCGGTTGTTCCTCATCGCAAGAGAAAACTAATATTTTCGCGTGGCCAGGCCTCTGACTTCAGTAATGATGATGATAGTGACGTGGACTGTGATTTTATTGCGCTCGACGATCATTCGAGTAGTGATAGTGAGGAATCATATTCACCAGTGAAGCGTCGGTATTTTTCCCGCCGCATGCGCTGGGGTAGTGTCCCCTATGCTTGCCCGGGGGAGGAGTACACCCCGGGTAAAACCCCGTGGCCCCAAACCAGTTTTAGGTAGTGATAGTGAGGATATGTGGCTCTTTTGGCGGATAGACCACAGGACATGGAGGGGTTTTAGTGGTGATGGTAGTGGCACCGCCATGCGTGACCACCGGGCCCACGCTGGGACCACCTGTCACCATCATTAAGGACAAGGGGAGTCCCAGCCACAGCCCCCCAAACCCACAACCACCCGCAAAAACCCTGATGTCCTTTTCCCCCCAGCAAACCGAATGTGGGTTTGGGAAAAATCCCAATTTTGTTCCCCAAGCCTAAACCACTTTGATGATCTCAAAGTGGAATTCTACCTACTTGCCCCTTTGGGAAAAACCAGGGCCAATGAAGGGAAATTTCTTTAAATTTTATTCTTTGACCAGCCTTTGAGGGGAAATTTTTGTCAGGGAAAGTAAAAGTATTTTAGTACCCATGGAAAAATACATCTTATACCACAGTAAGACTACACAGGGGAAAGAGAGGGACTTTCAAATTTTTTCCCTTTTCGAAAACAAAATGTTTATCCTCAGTCAAAGCAAAATAAAAGCATACTGGCCACAGATGGGCTAATTTCTCCCCCGGCTTCAGTGAAATATACCATGAAAGGTTTATCTTACTCTTACTATTTGCATTCTCTGACAAAACCAGGCCTGAAAAAGTGACGGTTATACGATTAGAATTTTTTTCATGTACTAAACAAAAGTTCAGCTATACTTTTACCCATTCAAAATCTTGTAATTAAAGATCTTTGATTTTCTTAAAAGGGTAAATGTCTTAAACAGTATATCCCGAGAAAAAGGAAAGTTTGGTAAAAAAACTGTTTGTATCTGTGATTGTGACAGGGGCCGGGTTTTTGGATATTGTTGTTACACGGGTAAAAAACATTAAAAGATCCCAAGTGTTATTGGGTTCGGTGACGTAGTGAAAACATTGCACCTATTTTGGGGGGGCATACATTATATACCGATAACTGGTACAAAACCCATTACTCAGTGATTTCATGCGAGTGAACAGACAGATGTGTTGGCCAGTGCTTTTAAATCGAAAAACATATGCCAGGTAAACGCAGGGCTCGTGGTGATGACGTGCAGGTGTTTACTGCCAAGACATCAGGCTTACGGTGGATGACAAACGAGATGCCATTTTTGAAAAACCATTCCCGAAATAAAATGAAAGACAGTGGAAAATTTGATCGGGGACTAATGAACGATTCGAAAACCATGACAGTGTTTGTTTATACACAAAACATGGCTTGGTTGACAAATGTCACTCAGTTTGGTTTTTTGTTGACTGTTTTTCTTAGAGTTAAAAGTGGTACATAAACTTTTTTTTCCATCTCAGGGGCTTTTCCCAATGCTAAATGATTAATATGTACCAAATAAAGACTGGAACAGACCCCCGTATGGTAAATTTTGTTTGTCTTTGTCAGAAAACTCATAAGAAGTACCGGTAACAACCCCGGTATACAACCACGGTCTCGAATTCCTCAGGATATACCAAGCTTTTGAGGAGGGAAGGTGACATTTCATAATAAAATTTCCCTTCAATCAGAAGAAATTTGCTCAAAGATGCTTCTCTGTGCACAAAAAAAACCGGGGCAAAAAAGACGCAAAGACCTGGTTTATGTGTGGGGAAATGTAAGGTGCCTCTGTCATGGTCCCTTGTTTCGGGGGATTCCAAGCTCCAGCGTTCTAAAACCATTCAGTGTTTAAAAATATGTAATATATGATAGAAAATTAGTATTATAAAAGATTTGTGATGTTTATTGTAATAAACAACGTGGTAAACAGTAAAATGATAAACTTTGTGTGGTTATTGTTTCAATACAGTGAGTTTAATTATAATTATATACAGTTTTGGTTCTCGGGCCCCCAATGTTATGGAATAAAAAAAAGGGGAAAAGAAAAAAAAACAAAAAAAACCGAAAAATAATGAAAATGCCGATGGGGAATTCGTCGATGTTGCTCCCACCACATTTTTTTTGAAAACTTCTTGGCCTGTATCTCGGTAAGTACTGATCAAATTTTTTTTTTGTTTATTACCTTCACAAAAAATGCTTTTTAATTCTGAAGAAAAAAAAAATTTTTTTTTTTTTTTTTTTTTTCAAATTTTTGGACACTGGAGCACCATTCGTTTTGGCCTTGGACCCGGGGGGTTAAAAGGTCCCTCGGAAAAAGGATCTGAAGAGTACAATAAATTATACCCTGAGAGGGAAGATAACAGCAAGTGAAATTTTGGGTTCCTGTAAGCAAAACCAACAGGGGAAAAGGGGGAGAGAAACATCTGAAGCTCCCCCGTTCCCCTAGGCCACGATTTTCCCCACTGTAAATAGGCCATGTTGGCAACGAAAAATTACCTAAAATCCGCAGGTAAGAGCCTGGACTGAGGGTTAAAAAAAGTCCACATGTGTGCCAAAGAAAAATTAAGCAGCAAAGGGAAACGGTGTCTGTGAAGAAAGGGTTGCACAGATGGAAAAGGGAAAAAGAGAAGGAAAGAGGGGTCAGTGTCCTTGAGGGTTGGGTTTCTGCAATATATTCAAGTTTTTGGAGTTCAAGACGCGTATGAGAGACAATTGGAGGGGAAAGGAGGAGGAGTTTAGTAAAGATGGGAACTGTAATGGACTGTACCAAGGTAGGGGGGGGTAAAAGGGGGGGGGGGAGGAACTGGAGAAGTGTGGGGGGGGACAGAAGGGCAAAAAAGGGGAGGGGGCAGAAAGGAAAAGAAATTGGGGGGGGAAAGGAAAAAGGCAAGTACCAGGGGGAGGATGAACTCCACATTGTAACAGAGCCAGTGAAAGGGGAAAAACCCAGGCACGGCCCGGGGAAGGTAAAATGGGGAGGGGGATGAGGGAAGGAGGGGTTAAGGAGATTTCTTGGACCTTGAAAAGTTAAAGGACGATTGGGAGGGGTGTCGTCGAGGTCTTGTCGATCCCGGGGTTTTGTGAGGGAGAACACGAAAAAAGTGAGGGGTGAGGTTTGAAGAGGGATTTTGGCCCAAGACAGCAAAAAAATTAGTACGGAGGACTACGGGAGGGCAACCGGAGGGATTTGCAGAAGAGGGGGACCCAGAAGGGGGGGGGGGGCGTTTTGAAACGAGAATAAAAAACCCCCGGGGTGTTTCCCTTTGGGAGGGGGATGAAAACTGCCACAGCATAAGGGAGCCCTTCTCCCTCTTTGAGGCAAAAAATTTTCCTGTTTTTAATTAGCCCTGGCTGGCGAAGTACGAGGGCGAGCCTCATGCTTTAAGGCAAGAGAGGGGTCGACTGCAAGACGTGTTAGAAGGGTCTCGGCACACGACGGGGCATTCGGCTATAGATTGCAATTTTTTGCTGGGGGGAAAATTTCCAGCAATTTTACACTGTTGCGGTGTAGGGATCACTTTCCGAACTTGAAACCCGATGTCTCTACATAAACAGAGGATGGGAGTTCAGGCTGTCAAAAGTTAAATGAGCACATTGAAGGGTATCGTTTTTCGCCCACGGGCGGGAAAGAACGAAAGTGTCCCCCTTGAGAATTGGGGGATCTGGGAGATTTTGGGATTTCCCATGTTCGAGAATGTCTTCCACATATCTGGAAATTTTTTGGGGGACTATGGTATGGGGAGAAAAACAGACCATACAAGAATTGGGGGGAATGATGTTTTTCGATGTGTGGAAAAGATCGTATTGAAAGAAAAGAAAAATCATGAGCTTGGGTAGAAATTTGGACTGGATGTCGTACCCCCTCTTAAGAGCATGAAAGGAAAAAATTTTCACCTACATGGGGTAGGAGCGCTTTTCCAATACTATGGTCGGAAAAATAGGCAGTAGAAGAAGTCAGTCTTTAAATAAAAAATTTGTCCATTGTGTGGTCTGAAATGGGGGGGAGAGGGGGTTTCATAGTGTGGGGGCCCAGTAAAATAAAGGAAAAGTCTCATAGAAATTGCGTTGGCATTTGGTGGGACCAATTGGCCGAGGGGAGGGGGGCATTCAAAAAAAAAAACCCGTAAAAGGGGGGAGGCAAACAAAAAAGGGGGAAAGGGGGCAACAAACGAAGGGGGTCAGGGCAAAAGGCCCAAGGGGGGCAAAAGACCAGGAGGTAAGGGGTGGTGTAAAAAGGGCCGAAAACGGGTCGAAGGGGGGCTGTTTAAAAACTTTTTGGGTTTTTTGGGGGGAAAAAGGGAGAATTTTTAAAAAAAAAAAGGAAAGAAAAAAAAATTTTAAAAAAAAAAAAAAAAAGGGGAAAAAGGGGGGGCCAGGAAATGAAAGGGCCAGAAAACCCCTGGCCCCAAACCTACACCGCAAATACGCAATCGATGGAACCCTTTCAAATTTCCTTTATGCCCCTAAACCCCCCCCGGGGTAGCAACCCCAATCTGCCCACCCGGGGCGGAGGCGGCCGGATACCCCCCCCCAAAGAACCCCCCAGCCCCCCCCCCGGAACGAAAAAGGGGCCCCAATCACCCTCGCCCGAAAAAAAAAAAAAATAAAAAGGGGGGGAAAAGGAAAAAAAAAAAAAAAAAAAAAAAAAAAAAAAAAAAAAAAAATAAAAAAAAAAAAAAAGGGGGGGGGGGGGGGGGGGGAAAAAAAAAAAGGGATAAAGGGGGGGGTTTTTTAAGTTCCAAAAAAAAAAAAAAAAATTTAACAAAGAAAAAAAAAAAATAAAAAACCCCAAAAATTTAAAAAAAAAAAAAAAAAAGGGGGGGAAGGGAAGGGGAAAAGGAAAAATTGGGAAGAGTTAAAAACCCCAGGATGGGGGAAAAAAAACTAAATAAAATGCCCTTTTAAAAAAAGGGATGAAAGGATTTAAGGTAAGAGAGGAAAAAACAAAAAAAAGGGAAAAAAAGGCAAAAAAACTCAAGAAATGGGGAAAAACATTGGTCCAAAATACCAAAGGGGGGGTTTTTTTTTCTGGGAGGGTTTTACCAAAAACCCCCAACGGGGTCTTTTTTTGTTGGGGCCCTTGGGGGGGGCACCCTTTTCATACCCATCCTGCCCCTCCTTGTTGGCTATTGGTTTTATGGGGGAAGGAAATGTCACTTTTTTTCTCAAAACAACCCCCCCCTTTTTTGGGCCCGGGGGGAATGTTGGGTTTGGGGAAAAAAAATTGTAAAACCTTTTAAAAAAAAGGTTCAAAACCTTTTCCCAAAAAGGGCCCCCAAAAAAAGGGGGGTGTTTATTTACTTTTAAAATGGGTCAAAACCCCTGGGGTGGGTCAGTTCCATTTTTAAAAAAGGGAAAAAAAAATTTTTTTGATTAAGTTTTTAGGGAAGGCAAAAAATTGCCCCGTCAAGAAAGAAAAAAAAAAATTATTTTTTTTTTCAGGATTGAATTTTTTTTTAAATTAACTTCTTCATTTTTAACAGGGGGGACCCCCAAAAAGGGGGGGGAAATCATGATTCCGCAAAATCCCCTTTTTTTTTTACGTTTTTTTATTTTTTCCTTTTTTTTTTTTTTTTTTTTTTTCTATAAAAATTTTTGGGGTTGGAAGAAAAATTTTTTATAAAAGTACCTATTGTACCATGCATAAGTAATTTTTTTATGTTTAAAAGCACAAAATTTTTTACAAGTTTATTTTAAAAAAAAAGGAAATATTTGAAATTTTTTTGAATAAAAAGGGCCTAAGACCCTTGGGCAATGGCCATGGGGCAATTTTACCTATGGGCAATGGCCAAGTCCTGGGTTTCAAAAAGGGTTTTTGTGTGAACAAAAAATTCCCCAAAAAAAAAAAAAGCCGACCATTTTTTCCATTGACCATTGAAAAGTACAGGAAAAATTTTTTCAATTGGTTCCCTGGGCCGAAAGTCTGTAAAATTTTTCTTTTTTGGGTTTTTTTGTTATGTACAATTGGGACAAGTACAATCAATTCTTGGGACCATATGTACTTGTACCAAAAAAAACGTTTCCCTTTAAATGGACCATTTGGTTTACCAATTTCAAAATTCCTTTTTAAAATTGTAATGTCCTTTTAATGTACCCCAAAAGTACAAACCTATTTTTCATTGTACCCAAAGATTTTGTTAAACTAAAACATAATATTTAAATTATTTTGTTTTGGGGTTTTTTACCCAAAATTTAAAAATATGAAAAAAGGTTATTGTAAGTTCAATTTTACAATTAAAATTGACAGTTCCTTTAGTGGTACAAAGCATTTTTTTTGGGAAAAGGGACAGTGTACGTACCATTTCTTGGCGGGTCTATGGCCCAAAAAGTTACCATTTGGACAGGGGACATAGACAGGTACCTATGGACATGTAATTGGACAGGGTACCCTAAGTACAGGTACAATGGGCAGGGTAATAGAAAGGGGACCATTGGGGACAGGAAACCAATATGGTACCCCAAAACAGGGTACATGGAAAAATACCTATGGGGGGGACCAATAAGGGTTTTATGGAAATTTCCCTGTCCGGGGGACCATATTACAGGGGGCCCTTGCACAGGGGCCTTTTTTGGGTTTTCCCAAAGTACAAAATATTACTACAGGGGTTTTTTGAATAGTACCCCAAAATTTTTTTTAACCCAAAATTTTTTTAGTTCTTTTTAATTTTACTTTGTATTTTGTAAACCCGTAAATTACTAAGTCCTGTCATATAATAATTTTTATTATACAAAATAAAGTTTTTAAAACAACCCACTTGTTTTGGGAAAAAAAAAGGGGAACCCCAAAAAAAAAACAGGACTTTTTCCAAAGGGGCCCCGACCCGTTTCCCAAGGTTTAAAGACCAATTACAAGTTTTAAAGGACCCTTGTCCTTTACATTGACCCAAGTACAGTATTGTTTTAAAGTTTTTTTTTTTCCCCCAAACCCCCCGGGGGGGGGGAGTAAAGTTTCAAGGTACAAATTTCAGGGATGGGTCCAAAATTTTTTCTAGAATACAAGGGGAAAACTACAATTTAAAAAGGAATGGGAATCATTCCCCGGGCCAATATGAAAGTTCAAATATTTAAAAATTAAAAACAACCAAACCCCCCAATTTTTTTATGCTAATAGTACAAAGAAAAAGGTACAAGTTACAAAGTATGAATTGAAAAACTTACGTTTATACATGGCTACAATCATGAACAAATTATAGTGTAATGAGCAATTCACACTTCCACACCCGGTCACAACTGTAATGAGTTATTGGTGCAAATATTGATTGTTGAGTCACACACACACACACACACACACACCCCACACACACACACACACATGGTAATGCATTATTTACAGCTAGCAAAGTCCATTGTAACATATGATACCATTGTATGACATGGCACCATTGTACCATATGGTACCATTGTACCATATGGCACAATGGTACCATATGGTTCAAAACCATAGAATTCGTCTTCAGTTCCACTTCCATCAGTCTTAGAACTGTAGGTTGTGAAGAGGAGAGTCAGAATTCGCCCCGAGAGTGAGTGGAGAGTGAGAGCTTCCTTGCTGCCAGGCACTATGAACAAAGCTACTTTGCCGGCGTTCCCACAATGCTATGCGGGCGTCCAGATTTTTTCTATGGTGTGCACACTGACCACCCAGACCCATTCTCTCAGATGTAGACCTACCAGCCTTCTCGTGCTAAATTTGATGCCGCTAGAATTTTGGCGTAGATCTACGGTTTGGACCCTGAACGTAAAGCCGTAGATCTACGAGATGGACCCTGAAAGGGTTAAATAAGCAGTTAGAGAGTACACTTAAGATAACAGCTAGAGAATTGAAAGAAAAGAACCCACATCGTCTCTCAGAGGTATCTGTAAGAACTGTTAACAGACATGTGTCAGGACTGGGCTACAGTAGTCACCACAAGGTTAAGAAACCGATCCTCTCCAAGCCACAGAAGAAACATTGGCTGGATTATGCAAAGAAATATCTTCAATGAAGTCCTCAACAGTGGTCTGAAGTACTTTGGAGTGATGAAGCAACCTTCACAGTCACCTGTAACTGTGGGGGACATGTGTGTTGGCCCAGAGGTAGTGACCCTCTAGACCCATGCTACACCCATGGGACCACCAAACATCCAGACTCGCTCATGGTCTGGGGGTGTTTCAGTGCTCAGAGGTGTTGGTGAACTCATTGTGCTTCCGAAACACCAGTATAATTACTTGGAGTTATTGTGTGTGAATTTACCTGAGGCGTTTGACAAGTGTGGGGCTACGGTTTTTATGCAGGATGGTGTACCGTGTCATACCGCCAAATTTGTAGTTCTGTGGCTTATTAATGACTGTGAAATGAGATTCTTTAATGACTGGCCAGGCAATTCCCCAGACCTAAACCCTATTGAGAACCTCTGGTCAGTAGTGAAACAAAGTTTACTGGGCAAGGATATCAATTCCATCCTGCAGTTGGAGGCTGCTCTACATGAGGCAAGGAATAATATACCTCCCAAATCCTCAAGAATTTTTGTGAGTCTTCCTACATGGCTGAGGGACGTGATTAAGTGTAAAGAACGCAGCACCAAGTATTAAAACTTCAGTAAGGGTCACAGACCCTGAGCTGCTTTGGGGATTAGCGTGGACGGTTACAAAGCATGGGTTGCTTCTGCATTTTTTAAAACGATTTGGAGATTTTGAAGGGGGGTTTTTGCTCTCCAGGAGGAGATTGAGGCTGAAGGTCCCCCTCAAGGGGCCCGGGGAGAGAGGGGAGGTGTTGGAGATGGGGGGAATGAGGCTTCTAGCATGAGGGCAGTCTGTCTCTCACTTGAGGAGGCTGTAGGTGGGGGTAGCAAGGGGGTACCAGCAGTGAGGTGCAGCCCAGCACCTCTAAAAGTGGCGAGTTGTTCACAGAAAATGGGAGGCCATCGAGTAAGGAAATTTTAGAGGGGAAATCTAAAGGGGTAGGAAATCGCTTCTCTGTTCTCCAGGAGAATTATTTCAGGGGCCCGTAAAGGGTAAGGGTATACTGCCCTGCTAAGGGGTAAGCGCATTCTTGGGGGGTTTTGACTCTCAGGTAAGATATGTTGCCCGTGCTTTTGTAATAGGAATAAAAGATGAAGATAGAGTGTCCCCCGGGACGGGTGTTGGGGACATTGTAAACAGACTGGAAATATATGTGGGTAATGGGAACAACCCCATTATCTGTCTCATTTGGGGTGGAAAGAAGGGGGAAGGGTAGGAAGAAGAGCTGCTAGAAAGTACAGGTACTATAGATTCTTTAAAGTCAAAGGGGGGGACCCCAAATCTATTAGCACTTGCCTAGAAGGGGAGTGGGAAAATGAAGGGTTGTCTAGGGAAATTTGGTGTAAATTGCGGGTAGACAGATAGCAAGGAACTTGCAATCCCATTCATTGACAACTGGAAAAATTTTTTATGGCAAACATGATATGTATGCAAGGGAGGGGGTTCATCCTCGGGGCGGGGGTGGTAGACTGCAACTCGATTGAGAAGGCCATTGGTGAAATGCCTTGTTTTAAACTGATGGAAAAAAGAGGTAGGGGTGTGGTGGGAAAACAACGTTGCAACACTAGGGTGGAAAAAAATAAAAGTATAAAAGGCATTCACTGAAGTTATAAAAAAAGACAAAAAACGGTCAGAAAACAAAAAGGGGAAGCAAGGGCAGCAAGGGACTAGCTCCCTTTAAAGGTTTACTATACAATAGCAGGGGTGTTTTAAAAAAAATAGATGAGCTAAGATTAATTTCAAGCGGAAACATAGATATTTTTGCTATAACAGAGACCCCGGCTCATCTGAAAGATAGAGAGATGCCATCGAAAGTCACATACAAGGCTATAAATTATTCCACATGACAGGGTAACAGGAAAGGGGGTGGATAGCGATGTATGTCGAGACAATTTAAATTGTTGTGTTTGACAAGATATTAAATTAGAAGCGCAGCCACTAATCGTTTGGGTTTAAACTTCTCGAGGGCCCCAGAAAAAAATAATTTTGGGTGTATTTACAGGGCCCCAAATCTTTATAGGGAGGCAGTAAACTTTATGGGACAAATTTGTAAGGCATTACATACGAAAAAGTTTTGCTAATGGGGGATTTCAATTAGACAGATTGATTGGAGCAAATTTTTAAGGAAATTTAGAGTCGGGGGACTTTTTTGATACGATCCCGGTTGTTTTTTAAAACAGTTTTTTGACAGGCCAACTGGGGAAATAACCCCTTGACTTTGGTTTTTTGCCAGTAGGGAAACACTATTTAATTTGAGGTTTTAAGATGAGCTTGGGGGGAGGACACAAAACATCATTTTTAAAAAATCATGGAATTCCCTAAAAAGGCAAAAAATCCCCCGTCCCGACTTTCGCTTGGCTGATTTCATAGGACTAAAAAAATTACTTAGGGGGGCTGAACGGAATGACCGACTAGGGGGCAGGTAGGTGGGGATGGGGTTTCCGATATGATGCTTTTCCCGGGGATAGTTCTAGCTGCTCAGCAAATTAGTTCCAAATAGGGAAAACAGATAAACAAAAATGATCCTAAATGGAGAACAAAAATTAAATATCTGATTGGCAAAGAGAGGCATAATTTTGGCAAAACAAAAGAGGAGAGGGCAATTAAGAAATCGATATATTCAGTTAAAGAGAGAAAAAAAAAAGGAATTAGAAAGCAAAAAAATTTTGAGGTTAAAGTTGCGAGAATCGAAGACTAACCCAAAAGGATTCTTTCAGGTATACAGAATAAGATCAGGGCAAAAAGGCCCCCCTCAAAAGTTCCTCGGGTCGCTCACGACATGATAAGGAATGGTAGAATTTTTTTAAAACATACTTTCCCCTTTTTTTCACAGGGGATACCAGTGATATTCCATAATGATAAATTAGTAGAACAGGAAAAGATAATAAACTGTGCCTATTGGGTCACAAGACAGGCCTTAGGGAAATAGATAAATTAAAACCTAACAAATCCCCAGGCCCTATAACTGTATGCAAGGGGTTTTAAAAGGGAAAGTAAAAAGGAGCTTAGCACACCTTTTGGTAATCTTTTTACATACACTACAAACTGGCAGGTGCCAGATAAGTGGAAAAAAGGCAAAAGGATACCCATTTTCAAAAAAGGGGACAGGTCCTTTGCTTCGAACTATAGACCAATAAGCCTAACCTCCTAGGGGAAAATTTTTGGAAACAAAAATTGCCCCGGGGAGTTCGTAGCCACCTTAAAAGCTAAATTAATCAAGAATCTCAGCGGTTTTACAAAGGGACGTTCCGCCTTACAAATTTATTAAATTTTTTTTCACAAAGGGTTTTGAGGGGGTAGATCATGGAACGAATATGATATTGTGTATATGGACTTCAGAAAGGGCTTTTGACAGGGTCCCACATCAAACTATTGAAAAAATTTAAAGCACAGGAATAGGGGGAGAAATTTTTTCCGGGATAGAGGCTGGTTGAAAAATGGGCAGCAAGAGTTTGCATAAAGGGGAAATCAGATGGGGAAGCGTCACGAGGGGTTTTCCACAGGGTCATGTTGGGGCCCCCTCTGTTCAATCTCATAAACGCATAGATGAGGGCATAAAGAGGACATCGGCAAGTTTGCCGATGACACCAAAATAGGCCGTCGAATTCATTCTGACGAGGACATTCGAGCACTCAGGAAGATTTGAATAGACTGATGCAGTGGTCGGAGAAGTGGCAGATGCAGTTTAATATAGACAAATGCAAAGTTCTAAATGTTGGACAGGACAATAACCATGCCACATATAAACTAAATAATGTAGATCTTAATATTACGGATTGCGAAAAAGATTTAGGAGTTCTGGTTAGCAGTAATCTGAAACCAAGACAACAGTGCATAAGTGTTCGCAATAAAGCTAATAGAATCCTTGGCTTCATATCAAGAAGCATAAATAATAGGAGTCCTCAGGTTGTTCTTCAACTCTATACATCCTTGGTTAGGCCTCATTTAGATTATGCTGCACAGTTTTGGTCACCGTATTACAGAATGGATATAAATTCTCTGGAAAATGTACAAAGGAGGATGACAAAGATGATCCCATGTATCAGAAACTTCCCTATGAGGATAGACTAAGGGCCCTGAAACTGCACTCTCTAGAAAGACGTAGAATTAGGGGGGATATGATTGAGGTTTATAAGTGGAAGACAGGAATAAATAAAGGGGATGTAAATAGTGTGCTGATAATATCTAGCCTAGACAGGACTCGCAGCAATGGCTTTTAAGTTGGAAAAATTCAGATTCAGGAGGGATATAGGAAAGTACTGGTTTGGTAATAGAGTTGTGGATGAGTGGAACAAACTCCCAAGTACCGTTTAGAGGCCAGAACGTTGTGTAGCTTTAAAAATAGGTTGGATAAATACATGAGTAGATGTGGGTGGGTGTGAGTTAGACCTGATAGCTTGTGCTAACGGGTCGGTTGCCGTGTTCCTCCCTTGAGTCAATGGACTGACCTGACTAGGTTGGGTGCATTGGCTTAAGCCGGTAGGGACTTGGACCTGCCTCGCATGGGCCAGTAGGCCTTCTGCAGTGTTCCTTCGTTCTTATGTTCTTATGTTCTTATATATATACAGTGGACCCTCGCATACCATTGGCATCACATAACGTTAAATCCGCATACCAATACATTTTATCACTAAAATTTTGCCTCGCATACCATTAAAAAACTCGCTCAACGCTATTCGTCGGAGACGCTTCTAATGTGCGGCCTGAGCCAGCTTCACATGTTCCGCCGGTGGCATTGTTTACAAGCCAGCCTCCGCGGTAACATCCAAGCATACAATCGGAATATTTCGTATTATTACAGCGTTTTTGGTGATTTCATCTGCAAAATAAGTGACCATGGGCCCCAAGAAAGCCTCTAGTGCTAACCCAGTGGTAAAAAGGGTGAGAAATACTATCATACCACAGTCAGCTGCTGCTGCACCATGGTCAGCTGTTGCTTGACCAGTCAGCTGTTGCTGGATCATCAGCTGCTGTTGCACCTCGATCAGCTGTTGCTGGACCAGTCAGCTGTTGCTGGATCAGTCAGCTGCTTCTGCACCACAATCAGCTGTTGTTGGACCAGTCAGCTGTTGCTGAATCAGTCAGCTGCTGCTGCACCACGATCAGCTGTTGCTGGACCAGTCAGCTGTTGCTGGATCAGTCAGCTGCTGCTGCACCATGATCAGCTGTTGCTGGACCAGTCAGCTGTTGCTGGATCAGTTAGCTGCTGCTGCACCACGATCAGCTGTTGCTGGATCAGTCAGCTGTTGCTGGATCAGTCAGCTATTGCTGGACCAGTCAGCTGTTGCTGGATCAGTCAACTGTTGCTGGATCAGTCAGCTGTTGCTGGATCAGTCGGCTGTTGCTGGATCAGTCGGCTGTTGCTGGATCAGTCGGCTGTTGCTGGATCAGTCAGCTGTTTGCTGATCAGTCAGCGTTGCTGGATCAGTCAGCTGTTGGGACCAGTCAGCTGTTGCGGCCCAGTCGCTGTTGCTGGATCAGTCGCGTTGTGGATAGTCAGCTGTTGTGGACCAGCACGTTGCGGCCCAGTCAGCTGTGCTGATCGTCAGCTGCTGTTGCCCCATCAGCTGTTTTGACTGACTCGCCCCGAACCTGTTGTCCAGCCTGAGCCCTGCCTTCGTATTGTTTACGAGCCGGGGGGGCCCGGGTTGCAAAACTTTCATAAATTTTGTATTTTTCCTTATTTATAGTGTTGTAATGCTAAAAAGCCCCAGGGGGCCCAAAAAAAAGTTTCTAGTCCCAAACCCCTGGGAAAAAAAGGGTGATAAATACATCGTCCCACAGTCACTGCTGCTGCCCCACGGTCAGCTGTAAATTTGGACCAGTCCTGTTGCAGCACACAGCTGCTGCTGCCCACAGCTGAAACCTGGTCAGCTGTTGCTGCACCCAGCTGCTGCTGACCAGGGTCATTGCACCACAGCTGTTGTTGCTGCCCACCACAGGTATTCTCGAAGATGGGAGGAGTGTTGTTGGTGTGGCTTACATGAAACAATTACCGGAAACAATTTAACCCCGGGGGTTAGCCACCCGGATAACCCAGAAAGTCAGGCTCACGAGGACTCTCTAACTTTACTTCCATTGGGGCCCTTAATTTTGTCCCAGGTTTGAAACCACACCAGTCGACAAACCCAGGTTAACAGGGAAAAACGCCTGAAAACTGGCTCATATTTTGGTGAATTTAAAAGCCAGAAAAGGTTTGGGTTTGAGAGATTTAAAAATCGTGGGGCATACACAGTGGAAAAGGGTGTTTTGGAAGAAAATCCCAAAAGGACCTCGTACTCAGGGGGAAAAGGCCTCCCAGGACACAGTGTTCATCAGTCATTGCTGCATCTTCAATAAAGTAAGGTCATTTTTCTTCATTTGGGAAAGGAATGCACAAAATATGTGCATGTATACTCTAATTGTATATGTATCCCTTTCCCCTTTTTTTTGTAGGAAAATGTATATTTTTATGTGGGAAAATTTTTTTTTTCATATTTTGGGTGTCTTTAGGATTAATTTGATTTCCATTATTTCTTAGGGGGGAAAAATTTATTCCATAATGATAATTTCGAAAAACAATGAGCTTCATGAAAGGTTAAAATCGTTATGCGGGGGTCCACTTATCAGGAAGGCCCCGCTTGCGGCGTTTCACTTACGGCGTTTTGTTTAAAAGGAATTTCAAATTAAACCAAAACTCGCTATACGGCCCCCCACCCGACTTTTTAAAACGGTCACTGTTTCCCCACCCCCTTTGTTTACATTCTCCAGAGCTCTAAGCACTAAATCTCTCCTTTTGTTGGAAACTCCAAATTTTAAATGTTTTTAAAAATTTTTTCATTTTTTATATATTCTCTTAATTTAAATTATGTTAATTTTTACCGGGAGGTAACCGTCCTGCCAAGTAGGTAAAAAAACCCTGAATTGTTTTACTTGGTAGGGTTGCTGGTGTCCTTTTTCTGTTCCTAAACATGCAAGGGGTTTTAGGACATCTTGCTACTTCTACTTACATTAGGTCACACTAACATACATGTAAAAGCAATAAACGCACCCCCCTTTTTGGGTTTTTTTCTATTTTCTTTCTATTCTTGTCTTGTTTTTTCCTTCCCCATGAGGAAATGGAAAAATTCTTCCTCCGTAAACCCTGTGTGTTTTAGAGGCATAAAATGCCGGAGCAAGGGGGTAGTAAACCCTTCTCCTGTATATATTACTAAAAAGTAAAAGGAGAAATTTCGTTTTTCCTTTTGGGGCCACCCCGCTTTTGGTGGGGTCGGCCGGTGTGTTGAAAGAAAGATATTATATTTTATATATATATTATATAATATATATTTTTTTATATATATATATAATAATAAAATATATATAATACTACATATATATATCGTAGGGCCCACTTTTACGGGGTGGTTAGGTTCCAAAGGGTACCGCCGTAAGGGAACACCCCCTTTTTTCCCCCTTTTAAGCATACAAAAATAATAACAAGTTTACCCTAACATATATTAACCCTTTGACTGTGCGGTCGTAAAAGTCGTATAGGAATATGTGTTTGACGTTCTATACGCATAAATTTTTAGGGGCTTCAAATCAAGAGGAAAAGTGGGAGGCCCCCATGTGAGAGAATGGGTCTCCCTGGTCGTGTGCACCTTAAAAAAAAATCGGGGGGCCAGTGGTGCATTGTGGGAATACCATTTCAGTTGTCCTTTTCAGAGTCTACGGGTTTTAAGAAATATGTGAATTCCTGCAAATCTGGGCTTTCTTTCCAAGTGATGCTCTAAACCCCGATGGGAAATGTCAAGAAGTCAATTTTATGTTTTTGAGGAGTTTGAGACCAAAGCAATGGAGGGGGGTGGGGGGAGGAGGAGGAGGGGGAAAGAGGAGGAAGGGGAGGAGGAAAAGAAGGGGGGGGGAAAAAAAGAGGAGGGGAAGAAGAGGAGGAAGAAGAGGAGGAGGAAGGAAGGAGGAGGAGGAGGAAGGAGGGGGAGGGGGAAGGAAAGGAAAGGGGGAGGGGGAAGAAGGAGGGAAGGGGAAGGGGGGAAGGGGGGGAGGAGGGAGGGAGGGAGGAGGAAGGAGGAAGGAGGGGGGGGAGGAAAAAGGGGGGAGGAGGGGGAAAGGGGAGGGGGGGAGGAGGAGGAAGGGGGAAAGGGAAAGGAGGGGGAAAGGTGGAAGGGGAAAAAGAAAAAGGGAAGGAAAAGAAGAAAAAGGGAAGGGAAAGAAAGGGAAGAAGGAAGAAAAAGGGAAGGAAAGAAGAAAGAAGAAGAAGGAAAAAAAGGGAAAAGGGAAGAAGAAGAAAAAGCGAAAAAGAAGAAGAAGGAAAAAAAGAAGAAGAAGGAAGAAAAAAGAAAAAGGGAAAGAAGAAGAAAAAGGAAGAAGAAGAAAGAAGGGAAAAGAAAAAGGAAAGAAAAAGAAGAAGGAAAAAAGGGAAAGGAAGGGAAGAAAAAAGGAAAAAGAAGAAAAAGGGAAATAAAGGAAAGAAGAAGGAGGAAGAAAAAAAAAAAAGAAAAGAAGAAGTAAAAAGGGAAAAAGAAAAAAGGGAAGAAGAAGGAAAAAGGGAAGAAGAAAAAAGTAGAAAAAGAAAAAGGGAAAGAAGAAAAAGGAAAGGGAAGAAGAAGGAAGAAGAAGAAAGAAGAAAAAAGAAAAAATTCCCAAATTTCCTAATAATAATAATATGTAATAATTTTTCCCCTTGAGGCTTTAAAAAACAGTTTCACCCCATGACGGGTGACAAGATAAGGGGGATTAAAAATCTGATAAGAGCTGACCTTTATGAGCGTAAACGAGGGTGGAGGGGGGGGGCAAACTGTCCATTGTCAAGAGCCCGGAGGAAGAGGAGGAGGAGAAAAAAGGAGAAGAAGGAGAGGAGAAGGGGGAAGGAGAAGGAGGGGGAAAGGGGGAGAAGAGGTTTACGAACAAAAATTTTTTCTGTCTATTTTTCTGTCTGCCAAATCCCCGTCATCCCTCTAGCTGTTCAGAGAGAGCCCCCAAAACTGTGTCATATCCGTTTTCTTTAATTTCAAGCAGAGTATAGCACTTTGTCGGATTTTTTGGGTTTTCCCAGGTAAATTTTAAAATATGTATAGGGTTTTTTTATGTGTACCTGTGAGACAGAGATAGGGCAGAGAGAGAGAAAGAGAGACAGATTGAAAGAGATAGAATGAGGGGAAAGATAATTTGATGAATGGAGGGGGGGAAACAGCATCCGACCCCTTGTTTTGAAAAAGGCGGTTGGGGGAGGACTAATGAGACAATATGTCACTTTGGGCAGGGTGCCGATTTCCCGACTCAAAAAAATTTAACCCACACCTCCCCCACAAGACAAGCTTGCTTTAAGGGTGATAATTTGCAGTTTTTTGAAAGTATCTAGTGACTATATATGTGTATATAAAAAATAGGGAAAAAGAAGCAAGAAGGGGAAGGCAAAGGAAAAGAAGGAAGGACTAGATGAAAGGAAGGAAAAAAGTAATGAAGGACAGATGAAGGAATGTAGGAAGAGAGGTGGAATGCCCTCCAGGCAGCCTCCAGGTAGGAAGGAATGAAGGAAATTAGGAAGGAATGATGACACACCGACCATTTACCTAGGATAACTACATAACACAACTGCCTGCTAATACTTTGAAGAAAACTGCTCAGACGAGGTGTTTTGTCTTTGCACATAAAAAAAAATTCAACAAAAATGCACACACACTGATTTTATGTGTGAGAGTGTAAAACACCACTGTGTATGACACCATGTTTTATGTGTGAGGAGTGTAAAACACCACTGTGTATGACACCATGTTTTATGTGTAAGAGTGTAAAACACCACTGTGTATGACACCATGTTTTATGTGTGAGAGTGTAAAACACACATGTGTATGACACCATGTTTTATGTGTAAGAGTGTAAAACACCACTGTGTATGACACCATGTTTTATGTGTAAGAGTGTAAAACACCACTGTGTATGACACCATGTTTCACAGAGTTCCACAAGCTGCAGAACTTCTAGGAGTATGTTCAGTGACTGTATATTGGTATATATATTATAGAACAATAGTAATAAAAATTTTTTTGTATTTGTTTTTTGAAACAAGTTTTGTAAACAATATATTGAAAATTTATTTTGTGTGCTTATTGTGTTGTTACAACGAGTGTATACAGTACATTGCCCCTTACTTTGGTCTCAAGGCCAATAATTATGTAAAAAAATAAAATAGTGAAAAAAAACAACAAACCTTCAAAACAAGTAAACTAAATTTTCCCCGGGTGGCGGCAGTCCCCCGCTGTTGCCATACGCGGCTCATTTTTGCAAACTTCATGCCTCAAATCGGAAATTACTGACGGGAAAAATTTTTTTTTGGGGCCCTAAAAAAATAAAAAAAATAATCTTAACTTTTTTCATAAAAAAAAAATAATTTTTTTTTTTTTCAAATATTTTGCGACACCAGGAACACTTCAGGTTGGGCCCTTCCAGTAAAGGGGTTAAAGTTAGAATAAACCGGGCATCAAAAATCAATAAAAAACCAAAACTCCAAAGTGCATCTTATTCCCTTTAAAAATATTTATAGTCTTAATCGGGGTGAGACAAGTAGTATTTTTTGTAAGAAATCAAGTGGGTATTTTGGTAGTCCCCGGGGCTACCATACCAGGCCACCCCCCCCACCTAAAATTCTATGAATTTAGCACCCCAGAGCAAAAATGTATTACAGTTCACTCATTATTTCCCTTTAAAAATATGGGGTGAGATGATAGTATTTATTAAAAAAAATAAGTGTGGTATGTATGGTATCACCCCGGGCTACCATCTAGGCCCACCCCCCCCCACACATACAATTTTTGTTTTTAAAGCATCCAGAGCGAAAATGTATATACAGTTCACTCATTCTTACCTTAAAATATGGGGTGAGATGAGGTATTTATTGAAAAAAATAAAGTGTGGTATGTATGGTATCACCCGGGCTACCATACCGGGCCCCAACCCCCCCTACAAAAATTTTTTTTACTTTTTAAGCATCCCAGAGCGATAAAATTTTTAAAACGTTCATCATTATTTCCCTTTAAAAATTTGTAGTCTTAATGTAGGGTCAGGAGTAAGTAAATAATAAAACGAATAAATAAGAGAGAAAAGAAGAGTGCATGAGAGCGGAAAGGGTGCAGATTTATGTAAACAAACCAGGCGAAGGTAATTTTGTAAACGAAGGTACACTTTGGTTTGTGTACAAGTTACATTGGTACGGTTGTCTCTACTTTGATATGGTAAAATAAAAAAAGAAGAACACCCCCATTCTCAGTAACATCTTTTGAGAAGAAAGATGCTCTAAATAAAGGGCAATGGAAAAAGACTCTGATTTTTGGGTCCCCTAGGTCTCTACATTTTGTTGTTATGTATGATAATTATGTAACTTTTTGTGATCCCTGAATAAACTTATTTAAATCATAGGGGAAAATAATTTTCTAAGTTCCCCCAGCAAACACATTTTCTCTTATGTTAATTAGGAAAATGTTTTTTTGGGCGTCCTTGTACAAGTTATCTGGTCCCAAATCTCTATTTATCTTTTTATTTTTGTGGGGTGATTTATCACTTTTTATGTTAGTATCATTTTTTTATAAAATTTTGAAAAAATATCATAGATGATTAAAAAAAATTTGGTTTTTAACGAATTAAAAAATTTAAATGAGATCGGTGATTATTATTTTTATTATTTTTAGCTTTTCTAATAGGGCGTCACTTGTCAGCGTCTGCTCCCACATTCATATTTTTGTTTTTTATTCATGGGGGTTTTTATCATCTTTTTATGTTATGTATGTTTTATTATAAAAATTTTGAAAAAATATATAGGGGATTAATAAAATGTGTATTTAAAGTAATATTTAAATGAGACTCGATGATTATTATTATATTACAAATATGACGTCGGGAAATAAGCCTCTTATGATTTTAATGTGTACCTGCATGCCACACGTATGTATTTTTATTTAACTACAGGTTACTAAGTAAAATTTATCAGAGTATATATAAAATATAAAATAACTTTTAAAAACATTTGAAATTTTTGGGTTTTCCGAAAAAATGGAGAGACTTAGTGCTTTACTGACCCAAAAAGAATGTAAAACAAAAGGGTGGGGGGGGGGCCGTATTAGAAAGTCAGGTGGGGGGGCCGTATAGCGAGTTTTGGTCATAATTTTGAAATGACCGATTAGGGAATCCCAAAGTGAAAAAGCCGAAAAGCGGGCCCTGCTTATAATATATATTTAAATTATAATTATATATATTTTTAATATATATATATTTATATAATATATACGGAAGGCCCCCGCTTACGGCGTTTACTTTGGGCTTTGCAATACGGCATTTCAATTATGCCCCAAAACTGCTATTATCCCCCCCACCTGACTTTCTAATAGGTCCCCGGCCCCACCTTGTTTGTTTCATTCTTCGTAGCTCAGTAGCACTAAGTTCTCCATTTTTTTCTGGAAACTCCAAAATTTCAAATTTTTTTAAAAGTTTTTTCATATTTTTTTATATATTGATATTTACTTATGTTCCCTTTCTTAAATAAATTACATACGTGCTGGCATGCAGGTACACATTAAAATAGTAAAAGTGTCTTATGTCTCCGACGTCATATTTGAATGATAAAATAATATGAGTTCCCTTTAAATGTGTTTTTACGTTAACATTTTTAAATCCATCTATGATTTTTTTCAAAATTATTAATAAAAACCCATACATAAAAAAAAAGATGTAAATACACCCCAAATAAATAAAAAAAACATAAATTAGATTGGTAGCAGACGACTGCACAAGTCGTCATATTAGAAATGCTAATAAAATAATAAAATAATCACCCAGTCTCTTTAAAAGTTTTATTTACGTTAAATACACATTTTATTAATCCATTATGATATTTTTTTAAAAAATTATAAATAAACACGATACAAAATAAAAAAATGATAAATGCACCCCACAATAGAATAAAAAAGCATAAATATGAGATGTGGTAGCTGACTTCACAAGTGACGCCATATTGAAAATGCTAATAATAAAAATAATAATCACCGAGTCTCATTAAAAGGTTATTACGTTTTAAAATACACTTTTCATTAACCTCCTGATATTTTTTTCAAAATTAATAATAAAACGATCATAAAATAAAAAATGATAAATACACCCTACAATAGAATAAAAAAAACAAAATTGAGATGTGGTACCCGATAACTTGTTTTAAGTGACAGCAAGAATAAATTTTCTCTAATCTAATATAGAGGGAAAAAATTTATGGGGGGAAATGTAGAAAATTAATCCTTTCGTTGTTGTAAATTTTTTCAGGTATCACAAATACAGTTACATAGATTATATCAAACAACATATGTTAGAAAACTAGGAAACCCAAAAAAATCAGTGACTTATTTCCATTGCCCTTTATCAAGGGATCATTTTTCTCAAAAAGTGTTACATGAAATGGGATGTTCTTCTTTATTATTCTCCCTACAATGTAGAGAACCTGTAACAATGTAACTTGTACACAAAACCCGACTGTAACTTTGTTTACAAAACTTTCCCTTTGCCCGGGTTTTTTTACATAAAATCGTGCCGTCCCCCTCCATGCACTCATTCTTTCTCTTCTTCATTTATTCGTTTTATCTCATTTACTTACCCTGACCCTAATTAAAACTACAAATATTTTAAAATAATAATGAGTGAACTGTATAACATTTTATCGCTCTGGGATGCTTAAATGTAATAGATTATGGTAGGTGGGGGCCGGGATGGTAGCCCCTGACTACCAACATACCACACTTTATTTTTACAATAAAATATACTCACTCCCATATTTTTTGGGAATAATGGTGAATGTATTACTTTTATCGCTTGGGAGCTTTAAAAATCTAAAATTTTAAAGTGTGGGGGGGGTGGCCTGGGATGGGAGCCCGGGTGACTACCAAAAACTCCACACTTTAAATTTTTTTTAATAAATACTACTATCTCACCCCATATTTTTAAGGAAAAATAATGATGAACTGTTATACATTTTATTGCTCTGGGGTGCTTAAATATCATGAATTGTATTTTTGGGTGGGGGCCTGTAGGAGCCTGGTGCTACCCTTACCACACTTTATTTCTTACAATAAATACTATTTGTCTCCCCTAGATTAAGACTTAAAAAATTTTAAATAAGTAATGAGCACATGTTTATTGTCTTTTTTTTTGTTTTTTTATGCCGGTTCTATTGCCAAATTTAAAATATGTTAGCGTAAATTTTTTAGGTTTTTATGCATTTGTAAGTGGAAAAAGGGGTGTTCCACTTTTCGGCGGTTTTCCGCTTTATGGGGGTAGCCCGGAACCTAACCAGCCGTATAAGTGGGGCCCTTTCCCGTAAAATTTGCCACTTACTGAATTTTAATACTTGGCCGATAAAAACCAAGGGTCCATGCCCAAAACACACACACCATATATATATATATTTTAATAAATTATATATATTATATAATATTTACAGTGGAACCCCCCCCTTACGATATTAATCTGTTTCCCGAAAGCTATTTTATCCAAAATTATGTAAGGGATTAATTTTCCCCCCAAAAAGAAATAATGGAAATAAATTAATCCGTCAAAACCCCCCAAAGATAAAAAAAAAAATTTTTTTCATGAAATATACATTTCCCTTCAAAGAAAACAATGAGACGTGCACAATAACTACATAAATAAATATTAAAATGACACTTACCTTTATTGAAGAGTATTATTGAGTGATACACTGTTTTTCTTGAACACTCTGGGATTTTCAGAGTGATACATGAGTAAAAGCTTCACATTGCAATCCCCACTAGCATTAAAACAAAACATGAGAGTTAGCCTGTCTTTCACAGGCTTGTGTCCTGGGAGTGCCGTTTCCTCCTGAGTAATGTAGGTCCTGTTTGGCATTGTCTTCCAGAACTGACCTGTTTCGTCACAATTGAACACTTGCTGGGGTTGGAATTTTTCAGCTTCACTATGCCTTATCGTACTGTGTATGCCACTATAATTCTTAAATCTCTCAAACCAACCTTTGCTGGCCTTAAATTCACCAATATGAGCACTAGTTCCAGGCATTTTTTCCTGTTCACCTGGGTGTTAGTCAACTGTTTTGGTTCGCATCCTGGAGGACAAGATTAAGGACCCCAATGGAAATAAGTTAGACAGTCCTCGATGATGCACTGGCTTTCTTTGGTTATCCTGGGTGGCTAACCCTCTGGGGTTAATCATTTCTCGGTAATTGTTTCCCGTTAAGCCACACATGGTGCAGCAACAGCTGACCATAGTGCAGCAACAGCTGACTGGTCCAGCAACAGCTGACTGGTCCAGCAACAGCTGACCATGGTGCAGCAACAGCTGACAGTGGTGAAGCAGCAGCTGATGGTGGTGCAGCAACAGCTGTGGTGCATTATTATTATTATTATAATCAAGGGGAAGTGCTAAACCCATATGATTATACAGAGCCTGGGGGGGGATGTGGAAGGCATTCAGGCTTAATTCGGGGAACTGGAGCACAGATCCAATTCCCTAAATCAAGAGCCCCTCACCAACATCAAGGAACCTTCCCTGAGGGAAGCTGTGGTGCAGCAACAGCTGACCATGGTGCAGCAACAGCTGACTGTGGTGCAGCAGCAGCTGACCATGGTTCAGCAACAGCTGACTGTGGTGCAGCAGCAGCTGTGGTGCAGCAGCAGCTGACTGTGGTATGATAGTATTTCTCACCCTTTTTACCACAAGGTTGGCACTAAAAGCTTTCTTTGGGCCCATGGTGGCTTATTTATCTGTTACAAGCACTATAAACAATGGAATAATACAAAATGTATCGAATGTATTCATGCAACCGGCCACCCAGGCTTGTAAACAATGATGGCAGTCCAGCTGATGTGCACAGGCTAGATGGACAGATTTGGGAGGAATAATGTTTGGCAAGTTTTTTATCGTGAGGCGAGACAAAATTTTTGCATTAAAATGTATAGCAGATTTAACGTAACGCGATGTCATCGTATGGAGGGGGTCCACTGTACTATATGTGTGTGTGTGTGCAGTGGACCCTCAGTTATTGACCAACTTGGTGATCAGCCAGTTTTTCAGCTCCTGGTGATCAGCCATTTGGGACGCGTCCGTCCGCCAGCTGGGGCCACTTGCACGTCAGTTTGGCTGTGTCTTTCTGTGTGTGAGGAAGCTTCTGCTCATAATCGAACATTTTGTTTGTTTCCCATTGTTTTTTGTGGTTTTTTGCAGTGCAACTTCCAAATAAATAACCATGGCTCCAAAAGAAAGCTCCTGTGGTAAAGAAAGTGGGAAACACCTTGAAATTTAAGCGTGAAGTGTAGCAGGCATGCAGAGTGTAGCAGGCATGCAGTGAGTGTAACAGGCATGCAGAGAGTGTAGCAAGCTTCAGGGAGTGTAGCAGGCATGCAGGAAGTGTAGCAGGCATGCAGGGAGTGTAACAGGCATGCAGGGAGTGTAGCAGGCATGCAGGGAGTGTAGCAGGCATGCAGGGAGTGTAGCAGGCATGCAGGGAGTGTAGCAGGCATGCAGGGAGTGTAGCAGATATGCAGGAAGTGTAGCAGGCATACAGGGAGTGTAACAGGCATACAGTGATGCATGCACTGCCTCATGTAGAGCAGTGAGGCTGCTCTACATGAAGCAAGGAATAATATACCTCCCCAGACCCTCAAGAATTTTTTGTGAGTTCTTCTACATGGCGAGAGAAAGTGATTAAGCGTAAAGGACGCAGCACCAAGTATTAAAACTTCAATGAGTGTATAATTATATATATATATGTACAGTGGGCCCTCAGTTATCAGCCGTTCCTATTATCAGTCATCTTGGTGATCAGCCAGTTTTTCAGCTCCCAGTGATCGGCCGTTTGGGACGCGTCCGTCCACCAGCTGGGGCCACTTGCGCGTCAGTTTGGCTGTGTCTTTCGGTACGTAAGGAAGCTTCTGCTCATGCATCCAAACATTTTGCTTGTTTTCCATTTTTTTGTGAGTTTTTTGCAGTGCAACTGCAAAATAAGTAACCATGGCTCCAAAGAAAGTTCCTAGTAAAGTTCCTGTGGTAAAGAAAGTGAGAAACACCTTGAAATTTAAACATGAAGTGTAGTAGGCATGCAGAGAGTGTAGCAGGCATGCAGGAAGTGTAGCAGGAATGCAGGAAGTGTAGCATGCATACAGGAAGTGTACCATGCATGCAGGAAGTGTAGCAATCATGCAGGGAGTGTAGCAGGCATGTAGGAAGTGTACCACACATGCAGGGAGTGTAACAGGCATGCAAGAAGTGTAGCAGGCATGCAGGGAGTGTAGCAGGCATGCAGGGAGTGTAGCAGACATGCAGGAAGTGTAGCAGGCATGCAGGAAATGTAGCAGGCATGCAGGGAGTGTAGCAGGCATGCTGGGAGTATAGCAGACATGCAGGACGTGTAGCAGGCATTCCAGAAGCCAGCATTAGTCTTCAATAAAGGTATGTAACACTGATTTAATTGTTAAAAAAATTATTTTTTGATGAATATTTTTGTCTGGAACGGATTAACTGCAGTTACAATGGAACCTCTACTTTACAAGTTTAATCCGTTCCATGACCTTGCTCGCATCTGGATTTGCTCGTTTGCAGAGTCAATTTACCTCATTTAAATTAATTGAAATAGAATTAATTCATTCCAGTGTAATTCCAGGCACGAGAAAATACTTCAATAATTTCCCTAATATCAACTCGACAGCTTATTTATCTATCACAATTCATGCAATATGACATAAACAAATTAATAACATAGAAACATATATGTACACTAGAATGAAAAAAATTTCATGTCACTACGTATGTGGCTAGTGGTGGTGACAGCGGCCATTTTTGTTGGGGTTTATAGGGCCACCACAGCAGCCATTCCTGCTCCTGACTACATGTGTAAGAACCTAAGAAAACCCCAAAAAAAGTCAGACAGTGACTTATAAGTGCACACTCATAATGCTACACTTTCCACTGCTACCTCATTGATGCTTCATGTTGTCTGCCACTGCTTTCCTCATGATGTCTGCCACTGCTGCTTCATGATGTCTGCCACTGCTGCCTCATGATGTCTGCCACTGCTACTTCATGTTGTCTGCCTCTGTTGCTTCATGTTGTCTGCCACTGTACCTCATGATGTCTGCTCCCACTTTTGCTAGCATGTTGAAGAGTTTTCCAATATGTGAAGGTTGAGGGCAGTGCCAATCGGACAGGTATTGGGCTGTGACATTTGTTTACTCTTGACATCGCCAAAGAATCGAACATTTTTTTGCTACTTTCAGTCAATTTCAAAGGGACTTTTCATCGTGAAAAAATTCAAAATCACATCTATTTTTTGTAGTATATCGTCCATTCTATCAAATGAGACAAAAAAATGAGAGCACAACCATGAAAACCATACGAAAATATACCGCTACGGGGAGGCTAATGGCTGAGAAGTGAACTTCGTCAGTTTTGGTACGATTTCTTTCATTTTTGGTATTTGCTAAGAAGCATCTTTCCATCATACATTGCCCAAGTTTCAATAAGATAGTTCAACAATCAACTGAGATCCATTTTCCTAGATCAAGAGCAAGTGCCCCTCACGAGCATGAAGGAACCTCCCTTGAGGCCTGCTTGCATCTGGAAATTTCGCTCACATCTAGAAGCAAAAAAATCGACCGAGCGACTGCTCGTATCTAGAAAAACTCGCACCTGGATGCACTCGTAAGTAGAGGTTCCACTGCACATTAATTCTTATGGGAAATATCATTTCGGTTTTTGGCCATTTTGGTTTTAAGCCGAGCTTCTGGAACAGAGTATGGCCGATAACCGAGTGTCCACTGTATATAATCTTTCATGGTATGTGTTTATGTTTTGGTACGTGTGGGGGGGAGGGGCGGCATAATGCTGTGACTAGCACTGTAGGCTCTCAACAGGAGAGGAGCAAAAGGCACCTAGACATAATTATTATAAAAAAAGCACTAAACCTACAAGAATCATACAGCTCTGCTGGGCAGGGAAGGATGCAGGGGTATTGGGTAGCAAGAGTGAGAGTGGAGTGGAGCAGGGCAGTAGATAGTGAAGGGGTAGAGGGTAGCAAGAGATTGAGATAGAAAGGGCTCTGAGGAGTACTAGAAGTATCGTCATAAGTGTTTGTGCGGTAAATCAGTTGCTGTCAAAAAGTAAATGAGAGAGTCTGGGTTAAAGGAGGGTCCCTCAGCAAGAAGGGAAGGTAAAGGCAGTAGAATAGTGACAACGTTGGAGGTAAATTCTGTGTGCTTGTTGACAGTGGGCAGTCCAACAGAATATGTCTAACAGAAACTGGAACCTGACAATTCTCAGAGAGTGGAACAGGGTGCCTCTCCATGAGATACCCATGAGTAAGACGAGTGTGGCTGATGCGAAGACAGGAGAGAGTAGTCTTCCAATAACGACACTGATAAGACGGCGGCCAGAAACCTATATGTACTTGGTTTAATAGAATGCAGTTTATTATTGAGCAGATCAGACCAAAGTTGTTGCCAATGGGTGTGAAGGTGGGTAACAATTACAGCAAAATAGCTTGTGAATGGAACACCTTGATATGAAACTGGGAGGTCATGTAACCATCTCAAATGAACATGATTTCTCTACCTTCCTTAGAAAAGCTGACATTACTGTAACAGATTAGATAAGTGCCCTTAATACATATATACGTGTGGTGCATATAGTGTACGTTACTATTATATCGAGAATTATTATTTTTTTATTTTTCATCACTAGCTAATGCCAACTACCTCCAGTACTTTATACTTCTTTCTTACTGCTATTAATTGCTCATAATTTTGTGTTACAAGTCAAATCTTACTCCAAATTAACATTATTCATCGTTCTTACCTGTCCATTTATTTTGTTTACCGCTACTTGTTTTAGTCACCTTGATTATTTTAACAATTGTGAATATATGAGCTAGGGTAGTTATATAAAGCTAAAAATAATGGAGAAAATATATAAGGGACTAAAATAAGTAATGGTAAACAAAGTTAAATGAACAGATTGTCACTATGAAATAATATTGGTTTTGGAGTAAGATCTGATTTGTAATATTAACCCTTTCAGGGTCCGTCCCGTAGATCTACGACTTTACATTCAGGGTCCAAACCGTAGATCTACGCCATGAGCTCAGCTCACTCTGATAAACTGTGAGTGGTACATTTGGGCCTAGATATGAGAGAATACACCTATGTGGTATGTGTGCACCACATAAAACAGATCCTGCAGCACACTGTGTATAATGAGAGAAAAAAAATGAAATCATGATTTTTCGATTAAAACAGCAACTTTGCAGTGTTTTTTCGTATATTTTTTATAGTTGTATTTGCGATTTCTTGGCCTCATTTGATAGAATGGAAGACAAATTACAGAAATGGAGATGATTTTGATTGGTTTTAGCATTGGAAATGGCTTGAAACTGAGCTCAAATTAGCGGAAATGTTAAATTTTTGCCGATATTCAAGAGTAAAACAAACGACCTCACACGTCTAATACACGTCAGCTGGTGGGTCTAATATAATTCACAAATATGGTGATGATATTTATACAATTATTACAGTATTGCATAACAGTAAATCTTCTATTTTTTGGTGTGAATAAAAATTCATTATGTGAATAAAAATCAAATGGAATTTATTTGTAAAGCCTCAAAACATAACTAATGAACAGAGGAAATGTTAGTTTAGTGCCAGGAATGCTACATTGTTCATTCTGGACCCTATTTTGAAATTGGAATATTTTGAACTTGTGTTAAATTTGGGCCCAAAATTAACAATTTCCGATCACTTTATTTTGTAGTTGAAACAGTTGACTTGGCGATTTTTTTTGTGTTCAATCGATAGAATAGAAGTAATACTAGTGAAATAGCTAAGAATTTGGTTGATTGGAATAATGTAATTGGCCTAAAAATGGGAGTCAAAGTCGGCAAATCGCCGATTCGTAAATATCGCTGACACATCAAAATTCGCGAGAGCATAATTTCGTCAATTTTCCACCAAATTTCGTACTTTTTGTTTTATTACCTTCACAAAAAGATTCTCTACGATTTCATAAGAAAAAATAACAAAATTTTTTTTTGAAAATTCTTGGACACTGGTGCGTGACTCCAGATTTGGGCCTTGGACCCTGAAAGGGTTAAATAAGTTGAGTAGTTTATTGCACAATAAAAAGTAAAAAAAAATATGAGGTAGTTGGCACTAGCTCGTAGAAGATAGTTTTTGGGACTTACAAAAAAGTAATTGGAATGTACACTAATTGCACACACAATAAAAGGTGACTAAAACAAGTAGTGGTAAACAAAATAAATGGACAGGTAAGAACGATGAATAATGTTAATTTGGAGTAAGATTTGATTTGTAACACAAAATTATGAGCAATTAATAGCAGTAAGAAAGAAGTATAAAGTATTGGAGATAGTTGGCATTAGCTAGTGATGAAAAATAAAAAAATAATAATTCTCGATGTAATAGTAACGTACACTATATGCACCACACGTATATATGTATTAACCCTTTGAGGGTTTTCGTCGTACTAGTACGTCTTACGCGTAGGGGTTTTTGACGTACTAGTACGCATAAATTCTAGCGGCCTCAAATCTCGTGCGAAAAGGCTGGTAGGCCTAGGTGTGAGAGAATGGGTCTGCGTGGTCAGTGTGCGCGGTAGAAAAAAAATCTGGGATCCAGTGGTGCATTGTGGGAATGCCCTCTTAGTAAACAATGTCCACCATGCCTCGCGGTAAGAAGCTCCTCACTCCTCGGCGAATTGGGACACTTTTGTTCCCCAGTGACAGTTCTAATAGTGATGGAAGTGCCAGTGAAGATGAGTTTCGTGGTTTTAGTGAGGTTTTGACCGAAACTAATGACCCATAATATCGGTAATAGTGAAGAAAACCCAGACGACCCTCAGCCTTCCACCTCTGGTGCTGGGCCCTCGTGTTCACGTTCAGTTGTTCCAGAACCCAAGAGGAAACTTCTATTTTCCCAAATCCCAGACTCAGATGAGAGCATGGGTGATGATAGTTGATAGTGAATATGAACTACAAGCTCTTCAAACTAGTTCCAGTAGTGATAGTGAAGTGCAATATTCCCCAGTGAAGCGTCAGTATATACGACGATATATGCACTCTGGAAGTGTGCCATATGTTATACCAAGGGGAAGGAGTGTATCTCGAGTACATCCCGTGGCTGTACAACAGGAACAGACAGTGAAAATGACGAAGATACTGTTGCAATTGGGATGGAAAATGTGCGTGGTGGTATGTGCCGCGGTGAGCCTAGCGGGGCCCGCTGCCACCCATCTGCC
>NC_069483.1:20393392-20416362 GCF_026875155.1 Cherax quadricarinatus | reverse complement strand
TAGTGATAATGTAGTGTTGTGTAGTACAGTGTTTAGTGTAGTGTTGTGTAGTGCAGGGTAATGTAGTGCAGTGCTGTGTAGTGTTGTGTAGTGCAGTGTTGTGTATTGTAGTGTGGAGTGTTGTGTAGTGCAGTGTTGTGTAGTGCAGTGTTGTGTAGTGCAGTGTTGTGTATTGTAGTGTGGAGTGTTGTGTAGTGCAGTGTTGTGTTATGTAGTGCAGTGTTGTGTATTGTAGTGTTGTGGAGTCTTGTGTAGTGCAGTGTTGTGTAGTGAGTGCAGTGTTGTGTATTGTAGGTTGTGGAGTTTGTGTAGTGCAGTGTTGTGTTAGTGCAGTGTTGTGTATTGTAGTGTTTGTGGAGTTTTGTGTAGTGCAGTGTTGTGTAGTGTAGTGTTGTGGAGTGTTGTGTAGTGCAGTGTTGTGTATTGTAGTGTTGTGTAGTGCAGTATTGTGTAGTGTAGTTTAGTGCAATTCAGTGTAGTTTAGTGTTGTGTAGTCTAATGTTGTGTAGTGCAATGTTGTGTAGTGTAGTGCAGCATTGTGTAGTGTAGTTTAGTGCAATGTAGTGTAGTGCAGTGTTGTGTAGATTAGTGTTGTGTAATGATGTTGTGTAGTGTTGTGTAGCTTAGTGTTGTGTAGTTTAGTATTGTAAAGTGCAGTGTTGTTTAGTGTAGTGTAGCATTGTCTTGTGTAGTTTAGTGCAATGTAGTGTAGTGCAGTGTTGTGTACTTTAGTGTTGTGTAGTGTATTTTGTAACCTACCTCTGCACCTAATTACACTGTTCTCTAAATACAGCCCCAATTTCTCTATTATGGAACCTTTCACAATTTTTCTTTCCATCATCAATTTAATCTCATTTCATAGATTTCTTCTTGTATCCTCTTTATCCAATATTCAAGAGGATGTGAAAACTTATATGATATATTCATCTTGTTAAGAAATTTAAACACCAACTTAGTTACATTGATTAGTTTGGGTAAAGAAGAATACCTATTTATATCAATGGATAAAGAAGGACAAACTATTGGAGTGGTGGTCACAGTAATTTCAACAGGAGCAATATATGCCTTTTGTACAGGCCAATTAGCTTTATTTACCAACCAGCTCGGTCCTTTAAACCATGATACAGCATTTACAAATTTAGCATAAGGTAAACCTCGAGACAAGAAATCAGCTGGATTCTCCTCACCAGGTATATGATTAAATGTTAACATATGCTGACCCAAACTATTATACTTCTCTTGCATCTGATTAATTTCAGCGACTCTGTTTTGTACGTACACATTTTACTGTTTCCATTACGAATCCATTGTAAGGATACCTCATTATCAGACCAAATTACAGTGTCGCTAATATTTATCTCTTGCAACTTATTTCTTATATAATTAGCTAATTTGATACCTACATAAATGGCTGTTAATTCCAACTGAGGTAAAGTATCTGATTTAATTGGAGACACTTTAGCCTTAGACATAACAAGAGAAATAACACTATTTTCTTCTGCAGCGGCAGCAGCGGCATCCTACCAGCTCTTCTTCCTCAAGAAACTATCGCTCATCAAAACTTGTGATGGCCTAAGTGAAGGTACAACTACATGAACCCACATAGACCAAAAATGACCCAAGAATACTAAGAATGTAACCCAAATCTTGACAAAATTAAAAGATCTAAGGAAGACAGCCCAGCTAACCCAAACACTGCCTCCGCTGCCAGACAACCACTCAACCCAAGCTCTAAGAAAGCAAGCCTCCTCCTCCATAGCTACACAGTATCTACTTCAGTGATACTATGAAAGAATATTGCAGAAGAAACAACATCAGTAATAAAAGCATAACAGCAAGGACCCTAGAACTCAACTTGTCTACCCAGCAGGACGCCGGTGTATCATCAATCCCCCTCACCACCGCCACCCAGGGAACATAAACAACAAACATGGCTGACTCCCCCTCCAACTCCACTCCCTTCAAAGGATTCACCCATGATAACTCAGGTATGAGTATACCTGACAACATCAAGGACTACATCGTTGCTCTAGAAAACGAAATCAAAGATATCAAAGCAACACTTGCGCGACGAGAATCCAAGATAACCAACCTCGAGAACAAGATCCAAAACCTTGAAGAGAAGATTACATCGGGAAGTGTTGACACAGAAAATATTCTGAAAACAGCTATAGCCAGTCACACTGAACAAATAACAACAATAAATATGAAGGTTGATGAAGCAATCAAGGACTGGAACCAGAACATGCACACTCGACTAAATGAATAACTTGATTTCCAAGACGACAAAACTGAACAACATAAGTTTTCTGATGCAGTTATAATAAACAGTCCACACATTCCTAGTGACATAACCCAAGCACAGTGCAAAGAAACTGCTGTCAGGATAATACAGGACCACGTACAAGTCATCGTGCAAAACAATGAAATCAAAGAAACACGTTTGCTAGGAAAACCAGGTAGTAAACACAGTATAATGATCAGACTTCATTCATACAATAAAAGAAAGGACCTAATTAAATCAATAATTACAATGAAAAATGGAGTGTACATAAATGAGTGTCTAACAAGAAAACGTCAAAACCTCCTGTTCAGGTTGAGAAAACTTAAACAGGAAAACAAAATACATCAGTGTTTCACGCGAGATGGGAAAATACTAGTAAGGAAAACATCAACAGGACAACAATATACCATCTCAAACGAACATGATTTCTCTACCTTCCTTAGAAAAGCTGACATTACTGTAACAGATTAGATAAGTGCCCTTAATACATATATACGTGTGGTGCATATAGTGTACGTTACTATTATATCGAGAATTATTATTTTTTTATTTTTCATCACTAGCTAATGCCAACTACCTCCAATACTTTATACTTCTTTCTTACTGCTTGGTCGATTTTTTTGCTTCTAGATGTGAGCGAAATTTCCAGATGCAAGCAGGCCTCGTGAGGGGCACTTGCTCTTGATCTAGGAAAATGGATCTCAGTTGATTGTTGAACTATCTTATTGAAACTTGGGCAATGTATGATGGAAAGATGCTTCTTAGCATATACCAAAAATGAAAGAAATCGTACCAAAACTGACGAAGTTCACTTCTCAGCCATTAGCCTCCCCCTTGCGGTATATTTTCGTATGGTTTTTATGGTTGTGCTCTCGTTTTTTTGTCTCATTTGATAGAATGGACGATATACTACAGAAATAGATGTGATTTTGAATTTTTTCACGATGAAAAGTACCTTGAAATTGAGCTGAAAGTAGCAGAAATGTTCGATTCTTTGGCGATGTTCAAGAGTAAACAAATGTCACAGCCCAATACCTGTCCGATTGGCACTGCCCCTCAACCTTCACATATTGGAAAGCTCTTCAACATGCTAGCAAAAGTGGGAGCAGACATCATGAGGTAGCAGTGGCAGACAACATGAAGCAACAGAGGCAGACAACATGAAGCAGCAGTGGCAGACATCATGAGGCAGCAGTGGCAGACATCATGAAGCAGCAGTGGCAGACATCATGAGGAAGCAGTGGCAGACAACATGAAGCAGCAATGAGGTAGCAGTGGAAAAGTGTAGCATTATGAGTGTAGCACTTATAAGTCACTGTCTGGCTTTTTTGGGTTATCTTAGGTTCTCTACACATGTAGTCAGGAGCAGGAATGGCTGCTGTGGTGGCCCTATAAACCCCAACAACAATGGCCGCTGTCACCACCACTAGCCACATACGTAGTGACATGTATTTTATTCATTATAGTGTACATATCATGTTTCTATGTTATTAATATTGTTTATGTCATATTGCATGAATTGTGATAGATAAATAAGCTGTAGAGTTGATATTAGGGAAATTATTGAAGTATTTTCTCGTGCCTGGAATTACACTGGAATGAATTAATTCCATTTCAATTAATTAATTTAAATGAGGTAAATTGACTCTGCAAACAAGCAAATCCAGATGCGAGCAAGGTCATGGAACGGATTAAACTTGTAAGTAGAGGTTCCATTGTAACTGCAGTTAATCCGTTCCAGACAAAAATATTCACCAAAAACCAATTTTTTTAACAATTAAATCAGTGTTACATACCTTTATTGAAGACTAATGCTGGCTTCTGGAATGCCTGCTACACGTCCTGCATGTCTGCTACACTCCCAGCATGCCTGCTACACTTCCTGCATGCCTGCTACACTTTCTGCATGCCTGCTATACTTCCGGCATGTCTGCTACACTCCCTGCATGCCTGCTACACTCCCTGCATGCCTGCTACACTTCTTGCATGCCTGTTACACTCCCTGCATGTGTGGTACACTTCCTACATGCCTGCTACACTTCCTGTATGCATGCTACACTTCCTGCATGCCTGCTACACTCTCTGCATGCCTACTACACTTCATGTTTAAATTTCAAGGTGTTTCTCACTTACTTTACCACAGGAACTTTACTAGGAACTTTCTTTGGAGCCATGGTTACTTATTTTGCAGTTGCACTGCAAAAAACTCACAGAAAAATGGAAAACAAGCAAAATGTTTGGATGCATGAGCAGAAGCTTCCTTACGTACCGAAAGACACAGCCAAACTGACGCGCAAGTGGCCCCAGCTGGTGGACGGACGCGTCCCAAACGGCCGATCACTGGGAGCTGAAAAACTGGCTGATCACCAAGATGACTGATAATAGGAACGGCTGATAACTGAGGGCCCACTGTACATATATATATAATTACACACTCATTGAAGTTTTAATACTTGGTGCTGCGTCCTTTACGCTTAATCACATCTCTCAGCCAAGTAGGAAGACTCACAAAAAATTCTTGAGGGTTTGGGGAGGTATATTATTCCTTGCTTCATGTAGAGCAGCCTCACTGCTCTACATGAGGCAGTGCATGCATCATTGTATGCCTGTTACACTCCCAGTATGCTTGCTACACTTCCTGCATATCTGCTACACTCCCTGCATGCCTGCTACACTCCCTGCATGCCTGCTACACTCCCTGCATGCCTGCTACACTCCCTGCATGCCTGCTACATTCCCTGCATGCCTGTTACACTCCCTGAAGCTTGCTACACTCTCTGTATGCCTGTTACACTCACTGCATGCCTGCTCACTCTGCATGCCTGCTACACTTCACGCTTAAATTTCAAGGTGTTTCCCACTTTCGTTACCACTTACCACAGGAGCTTTCTTTTGGAGCCATGGTTATTTATTTGGAAGTTGCACTGCAAAAAACCCACAAAAAACAATGGGAAACAAACAAAATGTTCGATTATGAGCAGAAGCTTCCTCACGCACAGAAAGACACAGCCAAACTGACGTGCAAGTGGCCCCAGCTGGCGGACGGACGCGTCCCAAATGGCTGATCACCAGGAGCTGAAAAACTGGCTGATCACCAAGTTGGCCAATAACTGAGGGTCCACTGCACACACACACACACACACACACACACACACACACACACATATAGTACAGTGGACCCCCTCCATACGATGACATCGCGTTACGTTAAATCCGCTATACAATACATTTTAATGCAAAAATTTTGTCTTGCCTCACGATAAAAAACTTGCCAAACATTATTCCTCCCAAACCTGTCCATCCAGCCTGTGCACATCAGCTGGACTGCCGTCATTGTTTACAAGCCTGGGTGGCCGGTTGCATGAATACATTCGATACATTTTGTATTATTCCATTGTTTATAGTGCTTGTAACTGCTAAATAAGCCACCATGGGCCCAAAGAAAGCTTTTAGTGCCAACCTTGTGGTAAAAAGGGTGAGAAATACTATCATACCACAGTCAGCTGCTGCTGCACCACAGCTGCTGCTGCACCACAGTCAGCTGTTGCTGCACCATGGTCAGCTGTTGCTGCACCACAGCTTCCCTCAGGGAAGGTTCCTTGATGTTGGCGAGGGGCTCTTGATTTAGGGAATTGGATCTGTGCTCCAGTTCCCCGAATTAAGCCTGAATGCCTTCCACATCCCCCCCCAGGCTCTGTATAATCATATGGGTTTAGCACTTCCCCTTGATTATAATAATAATAATAATGCACCACAGCTGTTGCTGCACCACCATCAGCTGCTGCTTCACCACTGTCAGCTGTTGCTGGACCAGTCAGCTGTTGCTGGACCAGTCAGCTGTTGCTGGACCAGTCAGCTGTTGCTGCACCATGTGTGGCTTAACGGGAAACAATTACCGAGAAATGATTAACCCCAGAGGGTTAGCCACCCAGGATAACCCAAGAAAGCCAGTGCATCATCGAGGACTGTCTAACTTATTTCCATTGGGGTCCTTAATCTTGTCCTCCAGGATGCGACCCAAAACAGTTGACTAACACCCAGGTGAACAGGAAAAAATGCCTGGAACTAGTGCTCATATTGGTGAATTTAAGGCTAGCAAAGGTTGGTTTGAGAGATTTAAGAATTGTAGTGGCATACACAGTACAATAAGGCATAGTGAAGCTGAAAAATTCCAACCCCAGCAAGTGTTCAATTGTGACGAAACAGGTCAGTTCTGGAAGACAATGCCAAACAGGACCTACATTACTCAGGAGGAAACGGCACTCCCAGGACACAAGCCTGTGAAAGACAGGCTAACTCTCATGTTTTGTTTTAATGCTAGTGGGGATTGCAAAGTGAAGCTTTTACTCATGTATCACTCTGAAAATCCCAGAGTGTTCAAGAAAAACAATGTCTCATCACTCAATAATACTCTTCAATAAAGGTAAGTGTCATTTTAATATTTATTTATGTAGTTATTGTGCATGTCTCATTGTTTTCTTTGTAGGGAAATGTATATTTCATGAAAAAAATTTTTGTTTTTTTCATACTTTGGGGTGTTTTGCACGGATTAATTTGATTTCCATTATTTCTTATTGGGGAAAATTAATTCGCCTTACGATAATTTTGGCATACAATGAGCTTTCAGGAACAGATTAATATCATAAGGCGGGGGTCCACTGTAAAATATATATATATATATATATATATATATACAGTGGACCCCCGGTTAACGATTTTAATCCGTGCAAGAGGGCTCATCGTTATGCGAAATAATCGTTATGCGAATGAATTTTCCCATAAGAAATAATGGAATAAAATTAATCCGTGCAAGACGCCCAAAAGTATGAAAAAAAAATTTTTTTTACCACATGAAATGTTAATTTTAATACACACACAAACTGAAAAAGGCATGCACAATTACATGACACTTACTTTTATTGAAGATCTGGTGATGATTGATGGGATGGGAGGAGGGGAGAGCATTATCTTCTTACTGTTTAGAAGGGGAATCCCCTTCCATTAGGACTTGAGGTAGCAAGTCCTTTTCTGGGGTTACTTCCCTTCTTCTTTTAATGCCACTAGGACCAGCTTGAGAGTCACTGGACCTCTGTCCGCACAACAAATCTGTCCATAGAGCTCTGTACCTCCCGTTCCTTCAAGACTTTCCTAAAATGGGCCATAACATTGTCATTGAAATAGTCACCAGCACAGCTTGCAACAGCTGTGTCAGGGTGATTTTCATCTATGAAGGTTTGCAGTTCAACCCACTGTGCACACATTTCCTTAATCTTTGAAGTAGGCACAATTGGATTCCACAACTGGCATAGGCTTCTCAGGGTTAGCCCCAAACCCTTCAAAATCTTTCTTAATTTCCATACTAATTCTCACCTTTTTACCACAGGGTTGGCACTAGAAGCTTCTTGGGGCCCATGGTCACTTATTTTCCAGAAACAGCACCGAAAACACTGTAATAATACGAAATATTCCGAGTGTATGCTTGGATGTTACCGCGGAGGCTGGCTGGTAAACAATGGGACGGCCGGCACATGTGAGGGCACATTGGACGCGTCTCGGACGAAAATCGGTAAGCGGGTTTTTAATCGGTATGCGCGGCAAAAATTTTGCGATAAAAGTAATCGTTATGCGGAAAAATCGCTATGTGATGCCATCGTTATGCGGGGGTCCACTGTATATATATGTGTGTGCAGTGGACCCTCGGTTATCGGCCAAGTATTAAAACTTCAGTAAGTGTGCAAATATATACAGGAAGGCCCCACTTATACGGCTGGTTAGGTTCCAGGCTACCGCCATAAAGCAGAAACCGCCGTAAAGTGGAACACCCCTTTTTTCCACTTACAAATGCATACAAACACTAGATAACAAGTTTACGCTAACATATACTATTAAGTTAGCAATAGAACCAGGCATCAAAAAACAATAAAAAAGTACAATACACACATAGTGCACTCATTACTTATCTTAAAATATTTATAGTCTTAATCTAGGGTGAGACAAGTAGTATTTATTGTAAGAAATCAAGTGTGGTACATATGGTAGTCAGCCAGGCTACCATACCAGGCCACCCCACCCACACATACAATTCTATGATATTTAAGCATCCCAGAGCGATAAAATGTATATACAGTTCACTCATTACTTACCTTAAAATATAGGGTGAGATGAGTAGTATTTATTGTAAAAAATTAAGTGTGGTATGTATGGTAGTCAGCCAGGCTACCATACCAGGCCACCCCACCCACACATACAATTCTATGATATTTAAGCATCCCAGAGCGATAAAATGTATATACAGTTCACTCATTACTTACCTTAAAATATAGGTGAGATGAGTAGTATTTATTGTAAAAAATCAAGTGTGGTATGTATGGTAGTCAGCCGGGCTACCATACCAGGCCAACCCACCTACACATAATCTATTACATTTAAGCATCCCAGAGCGATAAAATGTATATACAGTTCACTCATTACTTACCTTAAAATATTTGTAGTCTTAATGTAGGGTCAGGAGTAAGTAAATGAGATAAAACGAATAAATGAGAGAGAGAAAGAATAGGTGCATGAGAGCGGACAGGCACAGAGTTTATGTAAACAAACCAGGCGAAGGTAAGTTTTGTAAACAAAGTGTACACGTCTGGTTTGTGTACAAGTTACATTGTGTACAGGTTGTCTCTACATTGATACGGTAGAATAAATAAAGAAGAACACTCCCATTCTCATGTAACATCATTTTGAGAAGAAATGATGCTCTGAGTGAAGGCAATGGAAATAAGTCACTGACTTTTTTTGGGTTATCCTAGGTTTTCTACACATATGTTGTTATGTATGATAAATCTATGTAACTGTATTTGTGTATACCTGAATAAACTTACATACATACAAAAGGAATAATTTTCTACAGTTACCCCCAGTAACACATTTTCTCTTATATTAGATTAGAGAAAATGTTATTCTTGCTGTCACTTGTACAAGTTATCTGGCTACCACATCTCATATTTATGTTTATTTATTCTATTGTAGGGTGTATTTATCATCTTTTTATGTTATGTATCGTGTTTATTATATAATTTGAAAAAATATCATGGATGGATTAATGAAAATGTGTATATTAACGTAATATACAACATTTAATGAGACTCGGTGATTATTATTATTATTATTAGCATTTCTAATATGGCGTCACTTGTGCAAGTCGTCTGCTGCCACATCTCATATTTATGTTTATTTATTCTATTGTGGGGTGTATTTATCATCTTTTTATGTTATGTATCGTGTTTATTATATAATTTTGAAAAAATATCATAGATGGATTAATGAAAATGTGTATTTAACGTAATATACGACATTTAAATGAGACTCGATGATTATTATTATCATTACTAATATGACGTCTGGAGACATAAGACACTCTTACTGATTTTAATGTGTACCTGCATGCCAGCACAGTATGTAAGTTTATTTAAGTACAGGTATACATAAGTATAATTATCAGAGTATATATAAAATATGAAATAACTTTTAAAAACATTTGAAATTTGGAGTTTCCAGACAAAATGGAGAGACTTAGTGCTTACTGAGCTCACGAAGAATGTAAACAAACAAGGTGGGGCGCGGTGACCGTATTAGAAAGTCAGGTGAGGGGAGCAGTATAGCGAGTTTTGGTCATAATTTGAAATGACCGTATTAGCGGAACGCTGTAAAGTGAAACACCGTAAAGCGGGGCCTTCCTGTATATATATATATATATATATATATATATATATATATATATATATATATAATATATATATATATATATATATATATACAGTGGACCCCCGCTTAGCGATCACCTCCAAATGTGACCAATTATGTAAGTGTATTTATGTAAGTGCGTTTGTACGTGTATGTTTAGGGGTCTGAAATGGACTAATCTACTTCACAATATTCCTTATGGGAACAAATTCGGTCAGTACTGGCACCTGAACATACTACTGGAATGAAAAAAGTTCGTTAACCGGGGGTCCACTGTATATATATATATATATATATATATATATATATATATATATATATATATATATATAATATATATATATATATATATATATATACAGCAGGGCCCCGCTTTACGGCTTTTCACTTTACGGCGTTCCGCTAATACGGTCATTTCAAATTATGACCAAAACTCACTATACGGCTCCTCCCACCTGACTTTCTAATACGGTCACCGCGCCCCACCCTGTTTGTTTACATTCTTCGTGAGCTCAGTAAGCACTAAGTCTCTCCATTTTGTCTGGAAACTCCAAAATTTCAAATGTTTTTAAAAGTTATTTCATATTTTATATATACTCTGATAATTATACTTATGTATACCTGTACTTAAATAAACTTACATACTGTGCTGGCATGCAGGCACACATTAAAATCAGTAAGAGTGTCTTATGTCTCCAGACGTCATATTAGTAATGATAATAATAATCATCGAGTCTCATTTAAATGTCGTATATTACGTTAAATACACATTTTCATTAATCCATCTATGATATTTTTTCAAAATTATATAATAAACACGATACATAACATAAAAAGATGATAAATGCACCCCACAATAGAATAAATAAGCATAAATATGAGATGTGGTAGCCAGATAACTTGTACAAGTGATGCCAAGAATAACATTTTCTCTAATCTAACATAAAGAAAATGTGTTTTCTGGGGGTAAACTGTAGAAAATTATTCCTTCGTATGTATTAAGTTTATTCAGGTATACACAATACAGTTACATAGATTACAACATAACAACATAATGTAAGAACCTAGGATAACCCAAAAAATCAGAGTGACATATTTCCATTGCCTTCACTCAGAGCATTCATTTCTTCTCAAAATGATGTTACATGAGAATGGGAGGTTCTTCTTTATTTATCTACCATATCAATGTAGAGACAACCTGTACACAATGTAAACTTGTACACAAACCAGACGTGTACACTTCGTTTACAAAACTTACCTCGCCTGTTTGTTTACATAACTCTGCGCCTGTCCGCTTCTCATGCACTCATTCTTTCTCTCTCTTATTTATTCGTTTTATCTCATTTACTTATCCTGACCCTACATAAGACTAAAATTTTAAGGTAAGTAATGAGTGAAACTGTATATACATTTTATCGCTCTGGGATGCTTAAATGTAATAGAATATTAGTGTAGGTGGGTTGGCCTGGTATGGTAGCCCGCTGACTACCATACATACCACACTTGATTTTTTACAATAAATACTACTCATCTCACCTATATTTTAAGGTAAGTAATGAGTGAACTGTATATACATTTTTCGCTCTGGGATGCTTAAATATCATAGAATTGTATGTGTGGTGGGGTGGCCTGGTATGGTAGCCCGGCTGACTACCATACATACCACACTTGATTTCTTACAATAAATACTACTTGTCTCACCCTAGATTAAGACTATAAATATTTTTAAGGTAAGTAATGAGTGCACTATGTGTGTATTGTACTTTTTTATTGTTTTTGATGCTGGTTATTGCTAACTTAATATATGTTAGGTAAACTTGTTATCTGTGTTTGTATGCATTTGTAAGTGGAAAAAAGGGGTGTTCCACTTTACGGCGGTAGCCTGGAACCTAACCAGCCGTATAAGTGGGGCCCTACTGTATATATTATATATGTATATATATATATATTATATTATATATATTATATATATGCAATAAGATCACAGTAACAGGTGATTTCGAATATGCAAAAAACCACTCTGAAAGAATAGAGAAATTCCAAGCGCTTTCGTGATACTCACATAGTTCCTGATAATGTGAGTAGTCACGAAAGCGCTTGGAATTTCTCTATTCTTTCAGAGTGGTTGTTTTGCATATATATATATATATATATATATATATATATATATAATATATATATATATATATATATAATTTATATATCTTTCTTTCAACACACACGGCGTATCCCACCAGAAGCGGGGTGGCCCAAAAGGAAAAACGAAAGTTTCTCTTTTACATTTAGTAATATATACAGGAGAAGGGGTTGCTAGCCCCTTGCTCCCGGCATTTTAGTCGCCTCTTACAACACACATGGCTTACGGAGGAAGAATTCTGTTCCACTTCCTCATGGAGGGAAGAGGAAATAAACAAGAACAAGAACTAGAAAGAAAATAGAAGAAAACCCAAAGGGGTGTGTATATATATGCTTGTACATGTATGTGTAGTGTGACCTAAGTGTAAGTAGAAGTAGCAAGATGTACCTGAAACCTTGCATGTTTATGAGACAGAAAAATGGACACCAGCAATCCTACCATCATGTAAAACAATTACAGGCTTTCGTTTTACACTCACTTGGCAGGACGGTAGTACCTCCCTGGTACATAATTATACATAAGTATAATTATCAGAGTATATATAAAATATGAAATAACTTTTAAAAACATTTAAAATTTTGGAGTTTCCAGACAAAATGGAGAGACTTAGTGCTTACTGAGCTCATGGAGAATGTAAACAAACAGGGTGGGGCACAGTGACCGTATTAGAAAGTCAGGTGGGGGGAGCCGTATAGCGAGTTTTGGTCATAATTTGAAATGTCCGTATTAGCGGAACGCCGTAAAGTGAAACGCCGTCAAGCGGGGCCTTCCTGTATACAGTGGACCCCCGCATAACGATATTAATCCGTTCATGAGAGCTCATTGTTATGCGAAATTATCATTATGCGAATGAATTTTCCCCATAAGAAATAATGGAAATCAAATTAATCCGTGCAAGACACCCAAAAGTATGAAAAAAAAAATTTTACCACATGAAATATACATTTTCCTACACACAAAGAGAAGGATACATATACAATAGTAGAGTAGTACATGCACAGTATATATTGTGCATGTACTACTCTACTAAATGAAGAATAAATGACACTTACCTTTATTGAAGATGCAGCAATGACTGATGAGACACTGTGTCCTGGGAGTGCCTTTTCCTCCTGAGTACTGTAGGTCCTGTTTGGCATTTTTCTTCCAGAACAGGCCTTATCACACTGTGTATGCCACTACGATTCTTAAATCTCTCAAACCAACCTTTGCTGGCTTTAAATTCACCAATATGAGCACTAGTTTCAGGCGTTTTTCCCTGTTCACCTGGGTGTTAGTCGACTGGTGTGGGTTGCATCCTGGGAGACAAGATTAAGGACCCCAATGGAAGTAAGTTAGAGAATCCTCGATGATGCACTGACTTTCTTGGGTTATCCTGGGTGGCTAACCCTCCGGGGTTAATTGTTTCTCGGTAATTGTTTCATGTTAAGCCACACCAACAACACTCTCTCCACATCTTCGAGTAATACAGCTGATGGTGGTGCAGCAACAACAGCTGTGGTGCAGCTGACCATGGTGCAGCAGCAGCTGTGGTGCAGCAACAGCTGACCATGGTGCAGCTGTGGTGCAGCAGCAGCTGTGGTGCTGCAACAGCTGACTGGTCCAATTTATCAGCTGACCGTGGTGCAGGAGCAGCTGACTGTGGTACGATAGTATTTATCACCCTTTTTACCACAGGGTTGGCACTAGAAGCTTTCTTTGGGCCCATGGTGGCTTATTTAGCAGTTACAAGCACTATAAATAATGGAATAATACAAAATGTATTGAATGTATGCATGCAACTGGCCACCCTGGCTCGTAAACAATGACGGCAAGGCAGGCGCTCAGGCTGGACAGACAGGTTCGGGACGAGTCATGTTCAGAAACAGCTGATGGTGCAACAGCAGCTGACCATGGTGCAGCAGCAGCTGACTGATCCAGCAAAAGCCTGACTGGTCCAGCAACAGCTGACTGGTCCGCAACAGCTGACTGATCCAGCAACAGCTGACTGATCCAGCAACAGCTGACTGGTCCAGCAACAGCTGACTGGTCCAGCAACAGCTGACTGGTCCAGCAACAGCTGACTGATCCAGCAACAGCTGACTGATCCAGCAACAGCCGACTGATCCAGCAACAGCTGACTGATCCAGCAAACAGCTGACTGATCCAGCAACAGTTGACTGATGCAGCAACAGCTGACTGGTCCAGCAACAGCTGACTGATCCAGCAACAGCTGACTGATCCAGCAACAGCTGATCGTGGTGCAGCAGCAGCTAACTGATCCAGCAACAGCTGACTGGTCCAGCAACAGCTGATCATGGTGCAGCAGCAGCTGACCTGATCCAGCAACAGCTGACTGGTCCAGCAACAGCTGATCGTGGTGCAGCAGCAGTTGACTGATTCAGCAACAGCTGACTGGTCCAACAACAGCTGATTGTGGTGCAGAAGCAGCTGACTGATCCAGCAACAGCTGACTGGTCCAGCAACAGCTGATCGAGGTGCAACAGCAGCTGACTGATCCAGCAACAGCTGACTGGTCAAGCAACAGCTGACCATGGTGCAGCAGCAGCTGACTGTGGTATGATAGTATTTCTCACCCTTTTTACCACTGGGTTAGCACTAGAGGCTTTCTTGGGGCCCATGGTCACTTATTTTGCAGATGAAATCACCAAAAACGCTGTAATAATACGAAATGTTCTGATTGTATGCTTGGATGTTACCGCGGAGGCTGGCTTGTAAACAATGCCACCGGCGGAACATGTGAAGCTGGCTCAGGCCGCACATTAGAAGCGTCTCCGACGAATAGCGTTGAGCGAGTTTTTTAACGGTATGCGAGGCAAAATTTTAGTGATAAAATGTATCGGTATGCGGATTTAACGTTATGTGATGCCAATGGTATGCGAGGGTCCACTGTATATATATATAATATTTGCACACTTACTGAAGTTTTAATACTTGGTGCTGCGTTCTTTACACTTAATCACGTCCCTCAGCCATGTAGGAAGACTCACAAAAATTCTTGAGGATTTGGGAGGTATATTATTCCTTGCCTCATGTAGAGCAGCCTCCAACTGCAGGATGGAATTGATATCCTTGCCCAGTAAACTTTGTTTCACTACTGACCAGAGGTTCTCAATAGAGTTTAGGTCTGGGGAATTGCTTGGCCAGTCATTAAAGAATCTCATTTCAGTCATTAATAAGCCACAGAACTACAAATTTGGTGGTATGACACGGTACACCATCCTGCATAAAAACCGTAGCCCCACACTTGTCAAACGCCTCAGGTAAATTCACACACAATAACTCCAAGTAATTATACTGGTGTTTCGGAAGCACAATGAGTTCACCAACACCTCTGAGCACTGAAACACCCCCAGACCATGAGCGAGTCTGGATGTTTGGTGGTCCCATGGGTCTAGAGGGTCACTACCTCTGGGCCAACACACATGTCCCCCACAGTTACAGGTGACTGTGAAGGTTGCTTCATCACTCCAAAGTACTTCAGACCACTGTTGAGGACTTCATTGAAGATATTTCTTTGCATAATCCAGCCAATGTTTCTTCTGTGGCTTGGAGAGGATCGGTTTCTTAACCTTGTGGTGACTACTGTAGCCCAGTCCTGACACATGTCTGTTAACAGTTCTTACAGATACCTCTGAGAGACGATGTGGGTTCTTTTCTTTCAATTCTCTAGCTGTTATCTTAAGTGTACTCTCTAACTGCTTATTTAACCCTTTCAGGGTCCATCTCGTAGATCTACGGCTTTACGTTCAGGGTCCAAACCGTAGATCTATGCCAAAATTCTAGCGGCGTCAAATTTAGCACGAGAAGGCTGGTAGGTCTACATCTGAGAGAATGGGTCTGGGTGGTCAGTGTGCACACCATAGAAAAAATCTGGACGCCCGCATAGCATTGTGGGAACGCCGGCAAAGTAGCTTTGTTCATAGTGCCTGGCGGCAAGGAAGCTCTCACTCCCCACTCACTCTCGGGGCGAATTCTGACTCTCCTCTTCACAACTTACAGTTCTAAGACTGATGGAAGTGGAACTGAAGACGAATTCTATGGTTTTGAACCATATGGTACCATTGTGCCATATGGTACAATGGTACCATATGGTACAATGGTGCCATGTCATACAATGGTATCATATGTTACAATGGACTTTGCTAGCTGTAAATAATGCATTACCATGTGTGTGTGTGTGTGTGTGTGTGTGTGTGTGTGTGTGTGTGTGACTCAACAATCAATATTTGCACCAATAACTCATTACAGTTGTGACCGGGTGTGGAAGTGTGAATTGCTCATTACACTATAATTTGTTCATGATTGTAGCCATGTATAAACGTAAGTAACCATTCTTACAGGATTCATTACCTTTGTAACTTGTGAGCTCATTACCTTTGTACCTAGTTCAGCTATCAAAACTTTGGGGGCCCAGTCCCTGGACCCATTACGTACCTCTGTAATCTGTAAATACCTTTGTAACTTGTCATGATTGTGACCAGACCTACCTGGAGTTCATTACCTTTGTAAATTGTGAGTTCATTACCTCTGTAACTTGCTCAGCTATCAAAACTTTGGAGTCCAGTCCCTGGACCAATTATGTACCTCTGTAATCTTTTGACTACCGCCCACAGGATGGGTATGGGGTGCATAATAAACATATTAAACTAACTACAGTGGTATCATATGGTACAATGGTATCATATGGTACAATGGTACCATATAGTACATTGTACCATATGGTACATTATACCATATGGTACAGGGTACAGGGACCCTAATGGAAATAAGTCTGTCTGACTTTTTTGGGTTACCCTAGGTTCTCCAAACATATGCTGCTAAGTATGATATTCTATGTAACTTTATTTGTGTATAACTAAATAAACTTACTTATGATGCCACATGCACTTGAGTAAGTTTATTCAGGTGTACAGAAATACAATTACGTAGATTATCATACATAACAGCATACGTATAAAATCTTAGGATATCCCAAAAAAGTCAGGGTGACTTATTTCAATAGTAATCCCTGTATCTGTACCATATGGTGTCCTGTACTGTATGGTACCCTGTACCATATGGTACCCTGTGTCATATGGTACCCTGTACCATATGGTACCCTGTGCCACATGGTACCCTGTGCCACATGGTACCCTGTGCCATATGGTACCCTGTCCCATATGGTATCCTGTGCCATATGGTACCCTGTGCCATATGGTACCCTATACCATATGGTACCCTGTACCACATGGTACCCTGTGTCATATGGTACCCTGCACCATATGTTATCCTGTACTGCATGGTACCCTGTACCATATAGTACAATGTACCATATGGTATCCTGTAACATGATACCATGTACCATATGGTCAACAGGTGTTGGCGACATGAGACACCAGCCAAGACTGAGTGAGTGGTGAGGCAAGCTAGCTACTGACTCCGCAGTTTCCGAGACAAAATGCTTTGTCATCCACCTCAAGGAACATGTCAAGTTCCTGTACACTTGTAAATATATAACAGAACATTACTAATATACAACATTTTTGCATATTTGTAAACAACTATTGTAAACAAAATAATAATGAAAATATTAGTGTCTTATTGTGTTGAATACAACAGTACCATATGGTACAATGAACAATATGGTATTGTACTGTATGGTACAATGTACCATATGGTACCATTACACCATATGGTACCATAAGGTACCATTGCACCATATGGTACCATTGTATCATATGGTACCATTGTACCAAATGGTGCCATTGTGCCATATGGTACCACTGTATCATATGGTACAATTGTATCATATGGTACCATTGTATCATGTGCCATTGTGCCACATTGTACCATTGTATCATACACAAATAACCCGCACATAAAAGAGAGAAGCTTACGACGACGTTTCGGTCCGACTTGGACAATTGACAAAGTCACAGTGTGACTTTGTCAATGGTCCAAGTCGGACCAAAATGTTCATCGTAAGCTTCTCTCTTTTATGTGCGGATTATTTGTGTATCGTTCCAGTCACGGTATTGTGCCTTTTTTTGTTATTTAACCATTGTATCATATGGTGCCATTGTACCATATGGTACAATTGCACCCTATGGCACCATTGTACCATATGGTACTACAGGGTACCTTGTATTCAACACAATAACTGCACTAATATTTTCATCATTTTGTTTACAATAAACTTGTAAACAAGTTTTGTAAGCAATATAACGATAAACAAATTAGTGCAGTTATTGCATGGAATACAATGAGTGTACACTTATACAATATAAATTATACTGGTCTCACAGGCCACAAATGTTATTAGAAAAAGAAAAAAATAGAAAAGAAAAGAAAAAAGTATAAAAAACGTAAAATAAAAAAATGGGATTTTGCGGAAGTCACTGATGTTGCCGCCACCCGGTCATTTTGGGTCAACTTCCCGCTGCTGTATCTCAGTAAGTACTGATCAGAATTTTTTTTTTGTCTTATTACCTTCACAAAAATATACTCTCTAATTCTGAAAAGGAAAAAAAAATTTTTTTTTTTTTTTCAAAATTTCTTGGACACGGGAGAAACCACTTCAGTTTTTGGGCCCTTTTGGGCCCTAAAGGGGTTTAACATTTTTAAAGGTTAAAAACCCGGGAAGTTTCTTTGGGGGGCCGGGCTGAGGTTTGGCAAATGGAACTCAAAACCCCCACCACCCTTTGGAAATGCTTTTCCCAGTTCCTTATGAATCCCTCACTCACTCCCAACATTCCCCACATTTTTTTTTGTCTGGTCCCCTTTTTTTGGGAAGCTTATGATTTGAGCTCTATTTTGGGGTGTTCCCGACTTCCTTTTTCCCATAATAAAACAGGAAAAACCCCCCAAAACCCAAAAGGGAAAAACACCAGAAAAAAGGGAGGGGGTAGTGAAGACAAAAGTGAAAACATTTCCCTCTCACCATGGCAGCCAAAAGAGCACGGGAAGGGGGTCACTATGGAGTGGGGCCCGGCAGGCCGGGTTTATGCAAAAGGGGCTGCTCCCCGGGAAGATGCACTGACAAAAAAAAGACCCCCGTATGGTGGGCCCTTGGTTTTTCGTCAGGGCCCATGACTAGCATGTTTAAAAGCAGAGGCAAATTTGCCCCCATTCTTGAGTGATTCCCTTGATGCCCTTTGGGGCCCCCCCATTATTTTGCCTCCCCTTGATCTTAAATCCTTTTTACTTAAAAAAAATTAAAAGGGGAATTGTAGAGGTCCATTATTTTTCCCCTGCCTCTGTTTACTCTGTCCATTTTCTTTTCATTTTTTCATCGCACTTTGACTTCTCTTCAGATCCTCCCCAGGGGGTTTCCTTGGCGGGGGAAAAAAGGGGTTTCTTGGTCTGGGGAATTTAGACCTTTTCGGTCCCCTTTTTCCTCAACCGAACCAAAATCCCCCCCAACCCCCCCCCCTTCCCCATCCCATCCTCCCCTTTTTTTTTTTTCCCTCTTCCTCCCCCCCCCCCTCCCTTTTTCCCTTTCCTCTTTTTGGCCTTTAGGATTTTTCCCAGGGGGGCGCTATTTCCCCTAGGTAGGGAAAGGGTCCCGGGGGTCCACCCCTTTTGGGTTGGGTTTTTTTGGCTTGGAATTTTTTTGCCGGGGAACCCTGGGAAAACCTGGGGATGTTCCCATCCCTCTCCAGTACCCCGGGGGGTTTGGTTTGGGGGTGTTTTTTCCGGGCGAGGGTGAAACTCTGGAACCCACCTTTCGGATTGGGGGGGGTGGTGGTAAGGAGGTATGCTTTGTGGCGGATCCCGGCCCCCCTCTCTTTTGTCCACTAAAGGTAGCTGGGCAGTTGGGGGTTTGCTATCCCGGATTGCGGTTTTTCCCGGCATGAAGGGTGGGGTTTATTGCACGGGTTCCTTTGCTGCATCTCCCGCTACTTCCCTTTTGCTGGGGTTTCCTTTTTGGGCCCGGGAGGGAGTTTTTGGGCCCCTTTTTTTTCCATTCCTCCTAGGAATTTATTCCCCCCCTGGCCCCCCCCTTTTTTTATTCTTTTTTTTTTTTTTTTTTCCCCTTCTTTCTTTTTTTTCAAAAAAAAAAAATGAAAAAAAAATAATCTAACCATTGGGCCTCCCAAATCCATGGAACCCAGCTACCCCCGAGCCCCTTATTATTACGCACCCGTTTTGACCTCGCCCTTTTCTTTTGGGGCCCCCTCTTTGGGCACTCCTAAGGCCCCTGTACCTCTTGCTGGTGCTGTTTCGCACCCGCTTCAGGTTTCCGGGGTTTTGACTGACTCCTTCGATTTGTTTTGACCTCCGCTTCCCTTTTTATTCTTCCGGCCTTTTCCCCCAAAGGTGGTTTTGGCCAAATTTTTTAATCGCCAGCCCCTCCCACTGGACCAACTCTGGTCCCACTTCTAAATGCCAACGACAATCTCCCCGATGATGTTACTTTTTTACCCTTTCCCCTTTTTACTCAGAAGAGACCCACATGTCATGCACCCCCCTTTCCACACTCAGTTTTTGGAACCCCCACCCAAAGGGGCTAAATTTTTTTTACTTTTTTGAAGACTTCTTCTACTGGGCCCATCTTTCCGACCATTAAATATTGGGAAAGCGCCCCTACGCCATGTAGGTAGAAAATATTTTCCCTTTAAAGCTCTTAAGAGTGGGTAGGGGGGATTTATCACAGTCCGGGGTTTTTACCCAACTCATGATCTTTTCTTCTTTCACATATCGATAATATTCCAAACACTACAAAAACATCATTCCCTCAAATTTTTTGGGAGTGATACTGTTATTCTGCCCCCATACCATATTTCCAAAAGGGGAAATTTTAAAATATGTGGGCAATGACTTCCGAACAGCTGGAACCCAAGATCTCCCAAATTTTCCGGTGGGCACTTTCCCTTCTTCCTGCCCGTTGGGGGAAGACCCATTTTAAACCCCTTTCAAAGTGGCTCATTTAAATTTTTGGGCAGCCGTGAACTTTCCCCTCCTCGTTTTTGTAGCAGGACTTTGGTTACAAGTTTCGGAAAAAATGATCCCTCACCCGCAAAAAGTGTAGAAAATTTTCTGGAGATTTGGGGGCCCCCCAGCAAAAATTTGCAAAAATCTATAGCCCCAATGCCCAAAACTGAGTGCCATACCCTTTAACCGTCCCTTTCAGTCGGCCTCTCTCTTGCCTTAATTGTCATGAGGCTCGCCCTTCGTACTCTCGCCATTGCCAGGTCTAATTAAATGAGCAGGAAATTTGTTGCCTCAAAGAGGCAGAAGGTCTCCCTTATGCTGTGGCAGTTTCTCATCTCCACCTCCAAGGGAGACTACCCCGTGTTTCTTATTCTCGTTTCAAAATCCCCCCCCCCCCCCACTTCTGGGGTCCCATCTTCTGCAGACTCCTCTCCGGTTGCCAGTCCCGTAGTCACTCCTGTATCTAATTCTTTTGCTGTCTTGGGCTCAGACATCCCTACTTCAACACCTCAGTCCATCCTCACTTCTTCGTGTTCTCCCTCACAAACCCCGGTATCGACAAGACCTCGTACGACACCTCCTCCCAATCGTCCTTCAACTTCTCAGAGGTCCAAGAAATCTCCTTTAACCCCTCCTTCCCTTCATCCACCTCCACATTTTACCTTCCCGGTCTCTGTGCCTGGGTCTTCCCCTTTCACTGGCTCTGTTACAAGTGTGGAGGTTCATCCTCCTCCTGGTACTGTGCCTTCCTCCTCTGTCCCCTCCCAAGTTTCTTCCTCTTCTGCCACCTCCCAGGTTTCTGCCTCTTCTGTCCCCTCCCACACTTCTCCAGTTCCCTCCACCCTTTCACCCCCCTCTACCTTGGTACAGTCCATTACAGTTCCGATCTTTACTCAAACTCCTCCTCCTTCCATCTCCAATATTGTCTCTCATACGACGTCTCTGAACTCCAAAAAACTCTGAATATATTGCAGAAACCAAACCATCAATGGACACTGATCCACCCTCTGTTCCTTCTCTTTCCTCTTCTCCATCTGTGCAACTCCTTTCTTCACAGCACACCGTTCCTTCGCTGCTTGAACGTTTTCTTTGGCACCACATGTGGACTTTTCTAACCCCTCTAGTCCGTAGGTACTCTTACCTGCGGATTTCAGGTATCTTTATCGTTGCCAATCATGGCCTATTTACAGTGGAATATACGTGGCCTCAGGGGTAATCGGGGTGAGCTTCAGATGTTGCTCTCCCAGTTTTCCCCTGTTGGTGTTTGCTTACAGGAACCAAAATTACACTCTGCTGTTATCTATCCCATCTCAGGCTATAATTTATTGTACTCTTCAGATCCTTTTCCTGATGGGACCTTTAACCCCTACAGGGTCCAAGGCCAAAATCTGAAGTGGTGCTCCAGTGTCCAAGAAATTTTGAAAAAAAAAAAAAAAAAAAATTATTTTTTCTTACAGAATTAAAGAGCATATTTTTGTGAAGGTAATAAGACAAAAAAAAAAATTCTGATCAGTACTTACCGAGATACAGTGCCAAGAAGTTTGTCAAAAATGATGTGGTGGCAGCAACATCGACGAATTCCACATACGCACATTACATTATTTTGCGGTTTTTGTTGTTTTTTCTTTTCTTTTCCAATTTTTTTCTATTCCTACTAACATTTGGGGCCTGAGAGACCAATACTGTATATAATGTATATATATAAACTCACTGTATTGAACACAATAACCACACTAAAGTTAATTTATCAATTACTGTTTTACCACTGTTGTTTATTACAATAAACATGCACAAATCTTGTATAATACTAAATGTTCTATCATATATTTTCTATTTACAATCACTGGACATGGTTTAGAACTGCTGGAGCTTGTGGAATCCCTTTTAAACAAGGACCCT
>NC_069483.1:20373639-20392892 GCF_026875155.1 Cherax quadricarinatus | reverse complement strand
AAAAGTGGGTGTTTTTGATTGGGGGGGTGGTAACCAGTGTTGTGTTGCTTGTGTGATGGGTGGGTAACCCGTGCTGATATCGCTTGTGTGGTGGAGGTGGCCAGTGTTTGTAAGACACAGGGGGGTGACACCAACAAACACTGCTTCACACATTAACAGGATCACCAACTTGTGAGGTGGAGGGCCAGTGTTGGTAAGACACAGGAGGGTGACACCAACAAACACTGCTTCACACATTTAACAGGATCACCAACTTGTGAGGTGGAGGTGGCCAGTGTTGTAAGACACAGGAGGGTGACACCAACAAACACTGCTTCACACATTAACAGGATCACCAACTTGTGTGGTGCAGGTGGCCAGTGTTGTGAGACACAAGGAGGTTGACACCAAACAAACACTGCTTCAAAACATTAACAGGATCACCAACTACACAAAACCATCTCCTAGTCAACATTTACTCAACCTGATTACGCAACCACTTGTCACATTCCTGCCGCAACCCCACCACCACCATCGAACCCCCAACCACCACCATCGAACCCCCCCCCCAAACCCCATCGAACCCCCACCACCACCATCGAACCCCCCAAAAGCCACCACCATCGAACCCCCCACCACCCCCAAATCGAACCCCCACCATACCACCGAACCCCCAAAAACCACCATAAACCCTCACCCCACCATCCCCCCCCACCACCACCATCAATCCCCCAAAACCACCATCAACCCACTACTCTGGCAACCAGCTACCACCTTTCACACCACTCCCGTCATAACCAGCTACCAAACAACAACCTACCACCATCACACACTACCATCATAACCAGCTACCAACATCACCTACCACCATCACACCATTTACCATCATAACCAGCTACCACCATCTTAGATTTTACCTCTTTTAGAACTGAGTTTTTGTACATCTGAAGCCGGTCCTGGCCCAGGCTTATCTGGTGCTTGAATGGTCAACGAGACTGTTACTTCACACGGCTTGCTGGTCAACATATCTATCACAGCCTGGTTGATCTGGCAACCCCCGGTAGAGATACCTTAAAGATGTCTCTTGGAGATTTGTACCTTGTCCCAGAAGTGTTTCTGATTATCTTCTAGATCAGATGTTTAACCATCCTGGTCCACGGATGCTGATACAATGTTTTTTTTATTGTGTCCACAGCGCTCCTGCCCTTCATTGGGTCTATCTTACACTTCCTAAACCCTATCTCTCACTCCAGTTTGGTCAGGGGAGTGTACAGGCTGATACAAGACCTTCATGTACTGTGCCCTTTCCCCGTATAAATTTTTTACATTTTCCTTTCTCCATTCCAACAAGTACATATTAATTAGGACTTGCAGACGTTTCCAGTAATTTTTAATGTATTTAGGTTCTTTGCAGCCGTAATTAATCTTCATCTGTTTTCAGCTCTGATATTTCTCCCGCCTTGAACGGAGCGGCCAACACTAACAAAAGAGCACAAGCAATTTGAATATTTTCACCATTTTTCACAATTTCTCTTATTTGGAAGTTCTTATCATCCAACCCGACATTTCCTGGCTGTCGTGACAATTGCCTTATTGTGTTCTCTGAAAGGTCAGCCGACATTATTACTTCCAGGTCTATCACATACTCCTTTCATTTTATTTGACGATCATCTACGGTTTTTTTAAACAGTATCCCACGAGATCTTCATCCCCTCCTACCTAATCCGCTGGAGCTTATCACTACTGAACACCATGTTGTTTTTTCACTACCCACTGGAAAACTATGTAATTTTCTCTCGTCTTCTCCCAGGTGACTTATATTTTTTTAATGTCATCCATAAATGATGATACAAAACTGTGGGGAGGTTTTATCTATGTCTGTTATGAGGATAAGAAACATCTGAGGTGCCTGAATAGGTCTTGGGAAAGCGAGCTGTTTACCTCGCTGATGCGGGATTTTGCCGTTTTACTACTACCCTTCACAGCCTGAGCTTGCTACCTTTCTGCAGCTCATAAGACTGCCATTCCCCCCGAGCCCCCTTTTAGGCGGGTAGATGGCAACCAGAGGCCTGCTTCTCTCTACGAGCCCCGTGAGGGCGGGGGAATGTGGCTAGGGCCCGGGGACACTTGGTCCCAAAGATGGGAGGTTTCTGTACCTCCTCCCCCTGGGAGACTTAAGTCTCGAGACACTCCCAGATAGGGAGCCAAGGCCGGGTCACCACTACTTGGAAAAGACCCGGGCGGGAGAATACCGGCGATAAAAAAAAAAAAAACTACCCACCCTTTGTGTTGTCTCCTGCCTCTCGCAATTACTGGACCACAGTGATATGGTCTTGGATGCACTGGAGGACAAACAAGATGTAGATTTTAATATACCCATGGTGTAATAGCGCACAAAATGTTTTGCTAAAGAAATAACTGGAAAATTATGCAAATGGATCTTCAACTTTCTGACCACAACAAATAGTAGTCGTAAAAATAGAAAAGGGTAAAAAGATTGCCACGCAAACAGCTGTTTTTTCACAAGGTACAGGTACTCTCCCCCATTCCTTTTCCTCATCCTCATATTTGACAGACAGAAATGTAAACCTTTATCTCAGTGTTTTCCTTAGCAGACGATACTAGAATGTGCCTAAGTGTTAGTTCCACCCACTGAGGATACGGTAAATCTCCTAGCGGATATAACCAAGTTTTCCAATGATCCGCCGAAACATTATGTTCAATAAGGACAAATTTTAGTTACGTCATTAGGGAAAACTTGAGAAAAAAATAGCTAGAAAGGAGTATATAAAAAATCAAACCACCCATAGGAGCGAAAAACTAATTTTGAGACTTGGAAATGATAATGTGGGGATCACAGCAGCGCCATTATCCTAACCGCGAGGAAAATAATAGGATGGATTTTGAGAACTTTCAAAACAAGAGATACCATGACAATGATGATCATCTTCAAGTGTCTAGGCTGGGATTTACTGTACACTAACAGCCCAAATTCAAGGCAGCTAAAATTGCAAATCTGGAGAATGAAGAGAGCCGCTGTACCATTCCCTTAATCCAGTGGTTGCCAACCTTCTCTTACTTCCACAACCCTATCAAATTTTTGCCCCTATCCTCGCACCCCCTGCAATTTAAACTTTGTTCAAGGATAAAAGTTGTGGAACCATACTAAAATTTTATCAAAAAAAGGTATTTATTTCACTTTCTAATATAATATGTGAACAAACATAAGACTTACAGAAAAGAAACATATCACAGAATGATATTTGAATACACCTTACAAAAATAATAACTCTTCCTTGAAATATATATAAAAAAGTCAAATCAAGAACTAACTTTCAAACCTTTAGAAAGGAAATTTTTTTTTAATATGTAAAAAATCAAACATATGGACAAGAAAGGATGTCTCCGATTAACATTTGAATATACCATGCAAAAAATAGTTACTTTCTTTAAATATGTACAAGATAATAAAATCAAAAGACTGACTTCCAAAAAGTTTGCGAAACCATTTTAATTCAATGACTCTTTTGTTCCTTTTTCTTGCTTGAGAGTTTTTCAAAACGGGGAACTGTTGGTGATAGCAACACGCATGTCTGCCTGTGCATTCAAACGATTTCTAGATTTTGTCTTATTGACAAAAGAGCACTAAATCCTGATTCACATAAGTTGTGGCAAATGGAATGAGCAGAGTTAGTGCAGTTTGACAAAGTCTGGAAACAGAACCACAGCCGAGCACCAATACTCTTCCAAAGTTTTACTCTCAAATTGCATTTCAAGAGCACGACTTGAGCGCAGATCTAAGATTTTCTTTCAGCTCTCCATCATCAAGTGATGGACGCTTCTCGCACCCCTGGAATGATGTCTCGCACCCCCAGGGGGGGGGGCCGAGCACCCCAGGTTGGGAACCCCTGCCTTAATCTGTACTCCTTGGAACGCAGGCGAGAAAGATGCGTCATAATTTACACCTGGAAAATCCTAGAGGGACTACTCCCAAATCGCAACACAAATCACTATGTACGAAAGCACAAGACTAGGCAGACGGTGGTGCATCCCCCCAATGAAAAGCAGGGGTGCCGTGAGTATACTAGAGAAAGCACAGTAAGTGTCTGGGGCCAAGACTGTTCAACAGCCTCCCATCATACATAAGGGAATAACAAATAAATTCCTGACTGTCAAGAGCGAAGTGGACAGACACCTAAAGTCAGTGCCCGGTTTGTCTGCACCGGACTGCGTGCGGCCAACAAGCAGTAACAGCCTGGTTAATCATGTTCTGATTAACCAAGAGGCTTGGTCGAGGACCGAGCCGCGGGGGCATTGACCCCCGAAACACCCTCCAAGTAGACTTCAGGTACCAACATCAACTCAACACAATCACACACAATTCGTTACAACCAGTTACCATCATCAACCTACCACCACCACCACAATCACGCTACTACCATCACATCCATACACTCTCCTCACAGTGTACACGATGTGCACCATACCTACCACAGGCTCTCCCACACTCTCCTCACAGTGTACACGATGTGCACCATACCTACCACAGGCTCTCCCACACTCTCCTTACAGTGTACACGATGTGCACCATACCTACCACAGGCTCTCCCACACTCTCCTCACAGTGTACACGATGTGCACCATACCTACACAGGCTCTCCCACAACTCGCCTCAGTGTACACGATGTGCACCATACCTACCACAGGCTCTCCCACACTCTCCTCACAGTGTACACGATGTGCACCACACCTACCACAGGCTCTCCCACACTCGCCTCAGTGTACACGATGTGCACCACACCTACCACAGGCTCTCCCACACTCTCCTCACAGTGTACACGATGTGCACCATACCTACCACAGGCTCTCCCACACTCGCCTCACAGTGTACACGATGTGCACCACACCTACCACAGGCTCTCCCACACTCGCCTCAGTGTACACGATGTGCACCACGCCTAACACAGCTAAGGCCTAGCAATAAAAATACTGGACGATGATAACATAAGGAATACAGAAGAGCAAAGAAAGCGACACTCACAGTACCATGGATCTGGGGTGACTACGCCAACACCATGGGTCTGGGGTGACTGCCGCCAACACCATGGGTCTGGGTGACTGCCGCCAACACCATGGGTCTGGGGTGACTGCCGCCAACACCATGGGTCTGGGGTGACTGCCGCCAACACCATGGTCTGGGGTGACTGCCAACCCATGGGTCGGGGTGCTGCGCCAACACCATGGGTCTGGGGTGACTGCCGCCAACACCATGGGTCTGGGGTGACTGCCGCCAACACCATGGGTCTGGGGTGACTGCGCCAACACCATGGGTCTGGGGTGACTGCCGCCAACACCATGGGTCTGGGGTGACTGCCGCCAACACCATGGGTCTGGGGTGACTGCCGCCAACACCATGGGTCTGGGGTGACTGCCGCCAACACCATGGGTCTGGGGTGACTGCCGCCAAACCCATGGGTCTGGGGTGACTGCCGCCAACACCATGGGTCTGGGTGACTGCGCCAACACCATGGGTCTGGGGTGACTGCGCACCATGGTCTGGGGTGCTGCCGCAACACCATGGGTCTGGGGTGACCGCAGAACCCGTAGAGGAAACAGATATCGTGGTTCTCAATATAACCAGAACCAGGCTCATTCTTCCAATTCTCAAAATAACCAGAACCAGGCTCATTCTTCCAATTCGGGGGAATTCGAGCGCCCCAGTCAAACCGTCCCATGGTGACAGTAGGTGATAATGAGTACACCATTCCCGTTCACAATTCCTTTGAAGCCTTAAGCAGTCTCGAGAATGACAATCCTGCTGATGATGTTGCTTCACATGTCTCTGACATAAATGATTTTGGGGATGAAGTGGAACAAGTCTTTTCTGATGACAATCCACCTTTTTGTTTGCACATAACTTCCAATGCAACCATAGGCCCTATAGTGCAAGCATCTGTTCATAATGCGCCCGTTCATTTGTTCATGGACTCTGGTGCGCAAGTCAATATTATCAGGTCTAGTTTGTTTAAGGATAAGCAGTTACGACATGTCCTTCTCGTAGAACCGACTCATGTGTCCTCCCTTAGTGGAGTAGCTGGTTCTCACCTGCGTGTCCGAGGTCAGACTTCCCTAACTTTTTCTATCCAAGGTAGAGACTTCACTGCTTCCTTCCTTGTTGTCGACCAGATTACTTTCCCTGGTAACCTTCTACTGGGATTTGCTTCCATGCGAGACTTACGCATTGTGCTCGACCCTTATCGATGGCATGCCCAAATTGATGACTTGATCGTACCATTTTGGGGTTACCAGCTTGGATCCGAGATCTGCCATACTGCCGCAGAGTATGACATTCGAATTAAGTCCTTACAGGCCAGTGCATTTTTCCAGTAGCGTACCCAAGCGGTCAGGCACTGATGATCCTGTCACTCCTGTCTGTGTTCCTGCAACTTCAGACTTGCAAGATAGTGTCCAGTTACCTCAAGTGTCCAGGACGCTCTGACTACCTTGAGTGCTGAGCTATCCCTGCAATGTCTGCTAGTTCAAGTAGTAGTTTCTCCACAGGGATGCCTTGTCGGAAAACAATTACTTGCAAACTAGTAATGCCATCTCTTGTTGATGTCACATGCCGTCTGCAGAAAGACGTTTCTGTCGCGGCTAGTGCCCTCACTAGAGTGTCTGTTGTTGTTCCTAGTGTTCCAGATGGTGATAACGTCCTAGTTGACAGTGATTCTTGCAAAGTAAAAGGTCTATTTGTTGAACCATCCTTACATGTTGTAAGAGATAGTAAGATCCATTTCTTCCTAGCCAACACTTCTGGTCACAGTGTTCGTTCAGAGTTAATACCAATCTTGTTGACCTTGTTCACTATCCTTACCCTGTTCAGGTAGAGGATGAGTTGTTCACTGACCAGTGGGTCGGTGCTATTTCTGCGGGGAGACCTCATCCACTTCACTGGATCAATCTGTTCCACCAGTTGAGGAGAAAGACTTAGCTCCCACTGACTTCCCAGATGAAGTCAAGCGTTTGTTGACTCTGTTGAACAAACGTCGTAAAGCCATTGCCTTACCAGGTGAGAAGATGGGTATAACGAACTTATTGTCCCATCGTATTCCACTTGAACCTGGTACTAGACCTATCTACATACCTGCGTACAGAATGCCTCATTCACAAGTTTGCTGCCGCAGAAGAATTATTAATCAAATGCTTGATGATGGAGTTATTGCACCTAGCAATTCACCTTGGAATGCGCCCTTGATCCTAGTACCTAAGAAGGATGGTACTTGGCACCCATTAATTGACTTTAGGAAGTTAAACGCGAAAACTATTCCAGATCGCTTTCCACTCCCTGTACTGGGTGATCTTTTACGTAACATCAGAGATAAAAGTCTTTTCAACCCTGGATTTGTTACAAGGGTTTTGGCAAGTCCCTCTTCACGAGGACAGCCAAGACGTAACTGCATTCTCCACTCCTACAGGTCATTTTCACTTCCTCCGTATGGCGTTTGGATTACGATCCCCCTATCACGTTCTCAAGGCTCATGACTAATCTTTAGAGGTCTCATAGGTAATGCACTTATGGTGTACTTAGATGACGTAATCGTCATGTCTAAAGACATGGATACACACTTGAAAAGACTTGATGTAGTACTTGGTAAGCTTGAAGAAGCCAATTTAAAGATCAAACTGTCTAAATGTCAATTTTTCAGATCAGAAATTAAGTTTCTTGGTCACGTAGTCACTCCTAGAGGGGTTACGACTGACCAAAGTAAAGTAACTGCAGTACTAAATTTTCCAACTCCCAAAACTGCTGATGCCGTAAGATCCTTTGTGGGCTTAGCAGGTTTTTATAGATCTTTTATTGCCAATTTTTCTTCCATAGATGCTCCTCTAACTGAGTTGCTTAAGAAAGATGCTCCTTTTGTTTGGACCTTCCGTCAAGAAAGAGCATTCCAAACTCTAAAAGAAAAGCTAACATCTGCTCCAGTTTTGAATTTCCGATTTTTCTAAGCCTTCTATCTGACAACTGATGCTAGTTCAACTGGCATAGGCGCCGTACTAGCTCAGAAGACCGATGGCAAGTACAACGCAGTTGCATTTGCTAGCCGAGTCCTTACAAGGCTGAACGTAATTATACAGTAACTGAGCAAGAAGCTTTGCAATAGTATGGTCTTTAAAGCACTTCCGAGACATTATTTATCAGTACTCTGTTCATGTCTTGACAGACCATGCTCCACTGATACCTTTATTCCAGAACAAACAACCTACTGGAAGGTTAGCCAGATGGACCTTGACTATCCAAGAGTTCAATCCCACCTTTGAAACACTTACCTGGCAAGCAAATGTAGTCGCTGATGCTTATCGCAACATGTTAGTATAGTAACTGCAGACCCTCCATTTAGTGCTGAGGATGTAAAGTATGCTCAACGAACAGATCCCATGTGATCTGGTGCGATTCGATTCCTGCTCCAGGAAGATCTTATTCTGACTGAAGCCACCGGCACCATCAGTGACTTTGTCATGAACCAAGAATACTGTATCGAACAGCCGAGTTGGGTACTCCTAGCAGAAGAGTATACCAGTTAGTAATTCCACAGTCACTAGTGAATGTAGCCTTACAGCTAGTTCACGATGTACCAGGTGTTGCACACCCTGGTATGGATCGTTCAGTAAAACAAGCCAGATTGAAATACTTTTGGCCTCGTATGGCAACTGATATTCTGAGTATGTTAAGAAATGTAGTGTCTGCATGCAACATAAGGTATGCTAATGGTCCTAATCCATCCAAGTATATCCACCACTAGCGAACCTTGGGAAAGAGTTGCGCTAGATTTGTTAATAATTTCCAATGTTCCCTCCAGGGCAACAAACATGTGTGTGTTATGGTAGACCATTTCACCAGATATTGTGAGTTAGTTCCTATTGCAGATAAGACTGCCGAGACAGTAGCTAAAGCGTTTAAAGAACGCATTATCTGCAGGCATACCACCCTAAGTCCCTAGTAACAGATAATGGAGGTGAATTCTGTTAATGAGATTCTTGAAAATTTGTGTTACCTTGTACAAGATCTCTAAATCCACCATTGTTCCTCATCATCCTGCCAGCAATGGGTTAGCGGAATGAACCAATAAGAAAGTACTTGATGTCTTGAGAGCCACTATCAATCCCAACAGTGAAACTTGGGAATGAAGTTATACTGATGTGCAGTGTGCTATAAATTCTGCTTACAATGTTTCTATAGGTGACACTCCACATTATGCATTGTATGGTGTAGATAAATGTTTGCCTTATGAGTTGCTATATTCTAATCTGAAACCAAATTACAACCCTGATGATTTCATAGCAACTCGTACCAGCTTAGCTCAAAGTGTTTTTAGAAGAATCTGTGAAACACTTCATAAATCAACAGCAGAATTTACAAGAGTCACAAACACTCGAGCAAAGCCATCCAAAATCAAAGTAGGTTCGAGAGTTATGCTGATTAACTTTAACAAACGTCTGCAATGCCAAAGCTTGATCAAAGTTTGTTGGTCCTTATCGAGTAGTTGAACATCTCACTGGTAATAAGTATAAGGTTAGAGAAATTAGTACTGGTCAGTATAAAGAATCGCATTTAGATCATATGAAGTTAGTATGTGATGATAATGATGTTCCAACCCAGACTAATGTGACAGACTCTGACAATCCTCCTGATCCTGTACTCTCTTCCTCTGATACTCAGTCAGACGATCAACCTGAATGTCGTTATTCCCTACGTACACGACAGGTATTGAGAAATCCTCAAGTATCATTTGTAGCTACCAATTCAGATTTGCTCAAATACAGCATGAGTTAGCCAGTGCTACAGAGTTTGATCCTCCCAGAGATGACACCCATTCTGCATATGTCAATCTCACCCTAGCAGAGTTGGGATTAAATGTAAATAACCTATATAGATGAATAATTACAGTATCAACTTATCAGCATTCAAGATTTTTTTTGTGTGTTCACGTTCTCTCCGAATTCTGAGAGTTAACAGTCTAGATTTGAGTGCACCGAATCTGCCTTTCTGTTAAACACTTCTTTCTTTGTATATTTTCCTTCCTCAGAATCCGTAGATCACATGAATACAGATCGATCGATCAATTTTTTTTTATCACTTCTATTGTGTAATCTCAGCGTTGAGTTTCATTCGATGAGTTGTGCTATATTATACCTTGTATTGCATTACAGTTTCAGTTACGTAAGCTTCCATTTCAATGTTCTACTTATGTATGTTATAATGTTCAATTGTTGTGTACTTTGACATTGTATAGAATCAGCCCAAGCCGTATACCTGCCATCTCTAGTTTGTATTAGTTGTATGTCGGGACGACATACGTTAGCGTCGCTGAGCTCTCAGTAGTAGTACCAGTTCCTAGTAACCAGTGTACCAGTAGATGACTCACTACCAACCGTCTCTGCTTGAATCACTGACTGTATTCATATTGCTGCTGACCATAGCAGGATTTCAAACACCCCCTCGCCCATAAGCACTCATGAGTCAGTCTTACGATAGAGAGCAGAGAGGCAGGCCGGCTGTGGCGCTTCCCATACTTCCGTCAGTTATAATATACGTACTACCAGCCTACGTGAGTATTTTTACCATCACGTTTCGAACCCCACATGCATGGGCGTGACTGCGTCAACCATGGTCGGGGTGACTGCGCCAACAATGGTCTGGGGTGACTGCCGCAACACCATGGGTTGGGGTGACTGCCGCCAACACCATGGGTCTGGGGTGACTGCCGCCAACACCATGGGTCTGGGGTGACTGCGCCAACACCATGGGTCGGGGTGCTGCCGCCAACACCATGGGTCTGGGGTGACTGCCGCCAACACCATGGGTCTGGGGTGACTGCCGCCAACACCATGGGTCTGGGGTGATGCGCCAACACAGGGTCTGGGGTGATGCGCCAACACCATGGGCCTGGGGTGACTGCCGCCAACACCATGGGTTCTGGGGTGACTGCCGCCAACACCATGGGTCTGGGGTGACTGCCGCCAACACCATGGGTCTGGGGTGACTGCCGCAACAGGATGGATATTAGGTGTATAAGATATTAAAGTTACTGCTAGAAGCAAAGATCAATTTTCATTACAATATAAACACCAATATAAGACCTGAACATAGATGTCAGGTAACTATACTTGTTACACAGGATAATACGAATGCAAATTGCAAAAGCTAAAAAAAAAAATGCAGAAGTCACTTGTGCTTGCACTGCAGGTTGCACACATTGTTGCAACCATTTTTTAAAAACTACCCAAAGTTTAGATTCAATAATGTATTTCCGAAGCCACCAGGAGTCTAGCTTCAGTGGCCCTTCAAAATAGATTGTTCCACTCATTCTAGAGTCTAGAATCTAGACATATAATTTTTTGTTGTATACAACTTGGAAACGTCACTGCAAATACATCAAAAGGGAAAGATACACAATACAGTTTGAATTTCTAAGATGTATCTATGAAGAATGAAAAATAAATTCAAATAACAAAATGAAAAAACACTATGAAAGTTAAGACAAAAGTACAACATCTGGATATCTTTATTGTGGGACGTTTCGCCATCCAGTGGCTTTATCAATACAAATTCTAGAAATAATTAGACAGTAAACAAATATAAAAAAAATGAGGTAATCAGTGCCTCACCCTTGGTGTTAGTGTTCACAGCATCGTGGTGGTGGAGATTCTGGAGCACAGGCAGGAAGACTGGCGGTTATATAGGCGTCAGGGGATAGGGACGGCAAGCAGACGAGGGCTTTAGTCACTGGTAGGCGGGATTCCCAGTGGAAGTATGTCATACCCAAAGAAAAGGGTTTGTTGCAGAAAGCCGTGAAAAAGGTCTTGTAGATGTCCTCTGAACCCAAGATACCATGATGTTGCAGTGTCTGACAAGTTGTGCAAGAAATGTATAAAATACCGACAATATGAAAGTTGTCAGACACTGCAACATCATGGAATCTTGGTTCAGAGGACATCTACAAGACCTTCACGGCTGCTACAACCAAACTCATCCCTTGTCAAACTTCTGTGAAACACAGAAATAAGTTTACATTTCCACACTGACAAGTCGTGGAATTTCATTATCTTGTGCTTATTTTGGGGAAAATATTTGTGGCTGATATTTTGTATCAAAGACTGGCAACTAAACTTTAGATTAAAGCTCAGGCGAGCCAGACTTTTATTGTTGCAGCAGCATACCAGACGACACTAACCTGTGCACACTGCAACACAAAACTACCCTTCCACACCAAAATATTTGACAAATCAATGGCCCAAATTTCGAGTTTTCCCGACCTCAAAATGACAGACTGTGCAACAAATCTCCTTAATAAAAACACTCGCACACCCACCACGCACGCACACACACACACACACACACACACCCAACACACACAAACACATACCACCCACCACACACACCCCCCCACACACACACACCTACACCAGACACACACCACACACACACACACACCACCACACACCACAAAACACACACACTACAAAACACACACGCATACACACAAACACACAACAAACACACACACACAAACACACAAACGCACAAAAAACCCAAACAACACACACACAAACAACAACACACACAACACACAACACACACACACACACACCCACACAACACACACACACACACACACACACACACACAACACAAGAGATTGGTGCAAAAACTGGAGGACCAAGCAGGGATAACAGGGAAGGCATACAATGGATCAGGGAATACTTGTCAGGAAGACAGCAGCGAGCCCATGGAAACGTGGCGAGGTGTCAGAGTGGGCACCGTGACCAGCGGGGTCCCGCGGGGGTCAGTCCTAGACCAGTGCTGTTTTTTGGTATTTGTGAACGCCCATGACGGAAGGAATAGACTCTGAGGTGTCCCTGTTTGCAGATGACGAAGTTGATGAGAAGAATTCACTCATCGAAGACAAGGCAGAACTACAAAGGGATCTGGACAGGCTGCAGACCTGGTCCAGCAATTGGCTCGGAGTTCAATCCCACCAAGTGCAAAGTCATGAAGATGGGAAGGGCAAAGAAGGCCGCAGACGGAGTACAGTCTAGGAGGTCAGAGACTACAAACCTCACTCAAGGAAAAAAATCTTGGGGGGAGTATAACACCAGGCACATCTCCTGAAGGGGACATCAACCAAATAACTGCTGCAGCATAAAGGGCGCCTAGCAAACCCCAGAACAGCATTCCGACATCTTTAAAAAGGAATCATTTAGGACCCTGTACACCGTGTACGTTAGGCCCATTATTGGAGTATGCGGGACCAGTTTGGAACCCACACCTAGCCAAGCACGTGAGAAACTAGAGAAAGTGCAAAGGTTTGCAACAAGGACTAGCCCCGAGCTAAGAGGTATGTCCTACGAGGAGAGGTTAAGGGAAATCAGCCTGACGACACTGGAGGACAGGAGAGTAGGGGGGACTGATAACGACATACAAAATACTGAGAGGAATTGACAAGGTGGACAAAGACAGGATGTTCCAGAGATTGGACACAGCAACAAGGGGACACAGTTGGAAGCTGAAGACACAGATGAATCACAGGGATGTTAGGAAGTATTTCTTCAGCCACAGTAGTCAGTAAGTGGAATAGTTTGGAAGCGATGTAGTGGAGGCAGGATCCATACATAGCTTTAAGCAGAGGTATGATAAGCTCACGGCTCAGGGAGAGTGACCTAGTAGCGATCAGTGAAGAGGCGGGGCCAGGAGCTCGGACTCGACCCCCGCAACCTCAACTAGGTGAGTACAAACACACACACACACACACACAAACACACACACAAACACACACACACACAAACACACACAAAACACACACACAAACACACACACAAACACAAACACAAACACAACACCAAACACAAACACAAGGTATGTAATATACCTGTCCTATCACCAACCTTTTTTTGTGCTATACAAAAGCAATCAATTATAACATACATTAAAATGCAGAAGTTAGATAAACCAAGATAAAACATAAAAGCACCAAAATCAAAATCACACTAAGTTGGTTGCAGGTTTTTCCTACTGTAGTTTCGTACTAAATATTGGACCTCCAAGAAGATATAAACCAAGTTTTTCAATGGGTAACACAGACCAATATGATGTTCAATGAAGACAAATTCCAACTACTCCGTTATGGAAAACTGGAGGAAATAATAACTAGAACTGAGTATACTACAGACTCTGGCCATACAGCAGAGCGGAAAAGTAATGTGAAGGACCTGGGAGTGGTAATGTCTGAGGATCTCACTTTCAAGGATCACAACAGTGCCACGATCACAACTGCGAAGAAAATGATAGGATGGATAATGAGAACATTCAAAACGAGAGATGCCAAGCCATTGATGATCCTTTTCAAATCACTTGTTCTTTCTAGGCTGGAATATTGCTGTACATTAACATCTCCATTTAAAGCAGGTGAAATTGCAGATCTAGAGAGTGTACAGAGATCCTTTACTGCACGCATAAGTTCTGTCAAGCACCTTAACTACTGGGAACGCTTGGAAGTACTTGACTTGTACTCGTTGGAACGTAGGAGAGAGATGTATCATAATCTACACTTGGAAAATCCTAGAAGAAATGGTCCCGAATCTGCACACAGAAATCACTCCCTACGAAAGTAAATGACTGGGCAGGCGATGCAAAATACCCCCAATTAAAAGTAGGGGCGCCATTGGTACACTAAGAGAAAACACCACAAGTGTCCGGGGTCCAAGACTGTTCAACAGCCTTCCACCAAGCATAGGGGGAATTACCAATAGGTCCCTGGCTGCCATTCAGAGGGAGCTGGACAGATACCTAAAGTCAGTGCCGGATCAGACGGGCTGTGGTTCATACTTTGGACTGCGTGCGGCCAGCAGTAACAGCCTGGTTGATCAGGCCCTGATCCACCGGGAGGCCTGGTCGTGGACCGGGTCGCGGGGGCGTTGATCCCCGGAATAACCTCCAGGTAGACTCCAGACAGGTAGGGCGGCGTGACGGTACAGGTACTTGCGGGACGCACGCTCACATGACATACAGAGACTACAAATTAGGATGGAAAAATAAATACAAATGCAGTATACTGTGATCCTTTATTGAGTACGTTTCGCCCACACAGTGGACTTTATCAAGTCAAAAACAGTTGTACATGAGTATATATAGTGTGGAGGAGTCAAGTGGAAAATGTTGGCCAGGTTGGATTTGAGAGTGAGGTATACAGGACGGGCGAGTGTGTATGTTATGATGCAGGATAACGATGAAGAAGTTCCCTGGCAAGGTGTTCACTTAGGTTGTAAAAGCCGTTCTTCTGGTTGAAACTTACATATACAGATAAGTGTTAATTCCAAGATTCTGAGTGTGTTCTTCCTGGCCATGAGTCTCGTGCAACACTACTGTCAATATGATAATGCTATACAATACCGACAAGTTAATAACTTAAACACATGTCCAACACTTACGTATATTTATTCCGAACGTTTCGTCTCACCAGTAGACTTCTTCAGTCGAATATAGAGGAGGTAAAAGAACCATTAGAGATGTAAAGATGATGTAATCATTTATCACTGTCCAAGACGTAGGTTTGAGGTGAGTCAGTCCCGGCTGTGACAGGATACAAGTGTGCAGTGTTGCCTCAGCTTAACATTGCTCCAGACTTCAGAGCACAACTTCTCCAGGTTGAGCGACTCACAACCTCAAAAATACATCTTTGAGGGTAATGGACTAATTACATAGTCTTTACATCCTTCACTGCTTCTGCTGCCTCCTCTGTATGCCACTGAAGAAGCCTAATACAGGCGAAACGTTTCCTCAATAAAGACACCCAAGACTTGACATGTGATTAATTTATCAACGTCTCGTTTCTCTGAACCATTCATCTACAACTATTCTCATCCCTGTCACTGTTGCTGGATCATGGACGACCCACAAGTGAGACACTCAGCTCACCTTGATCATGGACGACCCACAAGTGAGACACTCAGCTCACCTTGATCATGGACGACCCACAAGTGAGACACTCAGCTCACCTTGATCATGGACGACCCACAAGTGAGACACTCAGCTCACCTTGATCATGGACGACCCACAAGTGAGACACTCAGCTCACCTTGATCATGGACGACCCACAAGTGAGACACTCAGCTCACTTTGATCATGGACGACCCACAAGTGAGACACTCAGCTCACTTTGATCATGGACGACCCACAAGAGAGACACTCAGCTCACCTTGATCATGGACGACCCACAAGTGAGACACTCAGCTCACCTTGATCATGGACGACCCACAAGTGAGACACTCAGCTCACCTTGATCATGGACGACCCACAAGTGAGACACTCAGCTCACCTTGATCATGGACGAACCCACAAGTGAGACACTCAGCTCACCTTGATCATGGACGACCCACAAGTGAGACACTCAGCTCACCTTGATCATGGACGACCCACAAGTGAGACACTCAGCTCACCTTGATCATGGACGACCCACAAGTGAGACACTCAGCTCACCTTGATCATGGACGACCCACAAGTGAGACACTCAGCTCACCTTGATCATGGACGACCCCCAAGTGAGACACTCAGCTCACCTTGATCATGGACGACCCACAAGTGAGACACTCAGCTCACTTGATCATGGACGACCCACAAGTGAGACACTCAGCTCACCTTGATCATGGACGACCCACAAGTGAGACACTCAGCTCACTTTGATCATGGACGACCCACAAGTGAGACACTCAGCTCACTTTGATCATGGACGACCCACAAGTGAGATACTCAGCTCACCTTGATCATGGACGACCCACAAGTGACGAAGTGTTTTAATACGTTCTTACAAGGACTTACATGTTCGGTATAGTTCTTAACGTGTATACCCAGCCTGGTGTTTGAGTGACTGTGGCGGCGACCGAGCATCCTCCAACATCTAAATTACTGGAAACGGTTGAAGTCCCTTGACATGTACTCCTTGGAACGAAGGCGAGATGCATGATAATATCCCACAGGAAAATCTTAGAGGGACTAGAACCAAATCTGCACACGGAAATTCATTCCATAACGAAAAGCAAAAGACTCGGCAGGCGGTGAAAACCCCCAATAAAAAGCGGGGGTGCCACGAGTACGCGATGAGACAACACAATAAGTGTCAGGGTCCAAGGCCGTTCAACTGCCTCCCAGCATACATAACGGGGATTACCGATAAACCCTGGCTGTCTTTAAGAAGACACTGGACAGGTACCTGAATCAGTAACTGGCCAGCCGGGCTGTGGTTCGTATGTCGATTTACGTGCGGCCAGCAGTAACAACCTGGTTGATCGAGCCCTGATCCACCACGAGGCCTGATCATGGACCGGGCCGCAGGGAGATTCACCTGCAAAAGCCCACTATATTTAGGAATACAATCACCTCAAGATTCCCTCCATTTTCCACAAGGAATTAAACTCGTGTTACGCAAATCTTGATAAGTTAAATAAACTAAGATTATAGTGTAAGTTTTAAAAAGTTTAGGTTATGTTAGTTCTGTTGCAAGATCATACAATGTATACAGAAAATGTACATGACATTAGTTAGCCGTTTTCCTTGAGGGAATAATAGTCAGAATATTAAACAGATACTAACTACAGAGCATTCCATTTTCCAGAGGTGAAATCACAAGACATCTCCCCCCCCCCCCAATAAGCAAAACAGGGAAAAACACATAACAAGTGCCATCCTCTCCTGCTGACCCTCTGCTCACCACCCGTAAAAACAAGTAGCTGTGGTTTTGCCAACCGTTTGTTGCTCACCTCCACGGAAAATGATAAAATAACTCCGCTTCTGTGAAAATAAAATCCGCTTCTGTGAAATAACTCCCTTCTGGGAAAATAACTCCCTTCTGGGAAAATAACTCCTTCTGGAAATAACTCCACTTCGAAAATAACTCCCCTTCTTGGGGAAAAAAACTCCACTTCTGGGGAAAAAAACTCCACTTCGAAAATAACTCCACTTCTGAAATAACTCCACTTCTGGGGAAAAAAAAATCCACTTCTTGGGAAATAACTCCACTTCTGGGGAAATAACTCCACTTCGGGGAAAAAACTCCACTTCTTGGGGAAAAAACTCCACTTCCGAAAATACTCCACTTCTTGAAAATAACTCCCCTTCTTGAAAAAAACTCCCTTCTTCTGGAAAAAAACTCCACTTCTCGGAAAAAAACTCCACTTCTCGGGAAAAAAACTCCATTTTTTGAAATCCCTTCTCGGGAAAATAAATTTTTTTTAAAATAAATCCATTTGAATACTCATTTTGGGAAAAATCCTTTTTTAAAATTTCCCTTCTGGAAAAAATTTCCCCTTTCTGGAAATTTTTACTTCTCGGAAAAACTCCACTTCTCTGAAAATAACTCCACTTTTCGGGAAAAAAACTCCACTTCTCGGGAAAAAAACTCCACTTTTCGAAAATAACTCCACTTCTCGGGAAAAAAACTCCACTTTTGAAAAAAAACCCCCTTTCTTGGGAAAAAAAAAAATTTTAAAATTCTTTTTTGTAAAAAAAATTCACCCGGAAAAACTCCACTCTTAAAATAAATCCACCTGAAAATTACCAATCTTAAAAAAAATTTGGGTATAATCTTGGAAAATAACCCACCCGAAATAAATACTTCTGGAAAAATATCCAGAAATTTCCTCCCAAACTTCCACTTCTCTGAAATATCAATTGAAAATTTAAATACTTCCTAAAAATTCAACCCAAAATTCCATTCTGTAACCCACTTTGGGAATCCACCCGAAAATAAACACTTCCAAAACATCTTAAAATTCACATCAACTTCTGTGAATCAACTTTAAAATAACCTTGTGGAATAATTTGGTTTTAATCCTCTTTAAAAAAAAAACGGGACATTTAAATAAAGTGGTGACCAAAGGGGATTAATTAGGGCCCTTTGGAAAAATCAGTTAAAATTTAAAGACTCAAACCCGTTTAAAAGGGTAAGAAATTTTGGTATTATGATTAAGAACTGGACACCAATTTTTTATTTCATGGGTGGGCCAAATGGTACCCCAGCAGGTGAAACCCCCTCCGGCCCCAGGATTCCACCCTCCAGTCGGATGGTTTACAGATAATAAACGAGTTCCGCCCACACAAATTTCCAAACAGTGTGGCTCCCCACATGAGGAAGGTCCAAAACCGGGGGAACCCCAACACCAGGACCACTGTATTACGGAAAGTTCACATAGGAACCCTCAGTGATCGGACGAATAAATAACAC
>NC_069483.1:20328395-20373139 GCF_026875155.1 Cherax quadricarinatus | reverse complement strand
AATCCACCCTCTCCAACACCCTAGCATTTACTTTTTTTACAACCTCATCTATAAATATATTAAACAGCCATGGTGACGTTACACATCCCTGTCTAAGACCTACTTTTACTGGGAAGTAGTCTCCCTCTCTTCTACACACCCTCATAAAAACTCTTTACAGCATTTAGTAACTTACCACCTATTCTATATACTTGCAACATCTGCCACATTGCTCCCCTATCCATTCTATCATATGCCTTTTCTAAATCCATAAATGCAATAAAAACTTCCCTACCTTTATCTAAATACTGTTCACATATATGCTTCAATGTAAACACTTGATCTACACATCCCCTACCCACTCTAAAACTCCTTGCTCATCCGCAAGGATGAATTGAACATAAAGCTAAATAATACACACAGAAAAATGATGATGACGAAACAGTCTTAGATATGCACCTCAGCATCTGTCTAAAATTCAGCACTTGCATCAAACTAATATTTAAGTTAATTTTCAAAATTGTGGGCATTCTTTCAACAATACACCACTATGTACTACAAACATTACTCACTACTACTACTATTACTTATGGTATAGTATGGTATCTAAATATTTACAGGGATCTACAACAGCAAGACACCTAAAACCCATAGTCACTCAACAAAAATCAGATTTTGTAATAATCACTTAGTCAGGTCCCAGACATCATCCCCCTTCCCACTATTCGGAAGTCTAAATTTACTCAACATATAAAACATTCATACCAGGAAGAGTCATGTTTTATGAATACACAACTGTTCTTGGAGAGCTGTAACAAAACACAGACAAAATACAAGAAATGAGTATCCCTTTGATATATCATATCTTGATTTACCCTGTTCAGAATCTACATGCAAATAAAAATCCCTAATGTAGGGAACTCTTTGCTAGAATATGCCAAGTTTCCTATCTGCCAACTGCTTAAAAAAATATTGTTAAAAAGCACCTGTTAAATCTGATGTAAGTTTTGCATGGTAGTTTAAAAATGTAAATGTTCACTTTATCAATTGCAACCTGTTTCCTGAATTACACATGTGCAACACTTGGGTAACTTTATTGAGGAAACGTTTTTGCCACACAGTGGTTTCATAAGTCCTATACAGAAAATGGTGAAAATCAGTAGTAGTTTGAGGTAATCAGTCCCTCGGCCTGGAGTCAATATAATCAGTCCATCAACCTTGAAAAGAAGAGAGCATGTGCATGAAGAAGTGGCTTATATACTGTAGATGGGTGAGGTGAGGCAGTCGTAGGTATTATCACAGTGGACTAAGTCGTATGCCTATAGGTTAAGCAAGTGAAGACTTGACTTACCTGGAGACCTGGAGAGAGTTTCGGGGGTCAACGCCCCCGCGGCCCGGTCTGTGACTTGCCTAACTTTCACATGTGACTTTGTCTACTGTGATAACACTTAGGACTGCTTCACCTCAGCTGTCTACAGTATGTATATAATTCACTTTGCACATATGCTGCATTCTTTTCAAGATTGATGGACTGATTACAGTGGAACCTTGGTTTTTGTGATTAATTCGTTCCAGAAAGTCTGACGAAAATCGAATTGTACAAAAACTGAAGCAATATTTCACATAAGAAATAATGTAAATCCAATTAATCCGTCCCAGACACCCAAACATATTAAAAAAAAATACATTTTATGGAGAATAACTGGTTTTATATAGAAAAAATGATAAATATAAATGACTAATGAAATGGATAAATGAACATTTAACATCACTTTTACCTTTATTGAAGACTCTTGTTGGCGTATGGAAGACGGCGAGGAGGGGAGAGGGAGGAGGAAAGGTTATTGTTTGGTAGCTGAATCCCCCTCCATGAGGACTTCAGGTATCGAGGCCCTATCTTGGGTTACTTCCCTTTGTCTTTTACTGGCACTAGGACGAGCTTGAGTCACTGGACCCCTGTCGCACAAAAAATTTGTCCAGAGAGGTCTGCTTTTGGCCTCTTAAGATTTGCCTAAAATGGGACAAGGCATTGTCATTGAACATGTTGCAGACATGGCTTGCAACAGCTTCGTTAGGGTGATATTTCTCTACCAAACTTTGCAGTTCATTCCACTTTGCACACATGTCCTTAATCACTGAAGAAGGCACATTTTCACAATGCTCACTCAGTGAGAAACAAAGCCAGACTGAGTCAGAATGCATGGGATGCTTTGTGTGGGTGCGGGCAGGCAGATGCACTTGGTATGGTGGACCATTGTCAACTCTACGAAAACCGAGTGGCTGTATGAAAACTGGGACAAAATTTTGACGAATCCTACGAAAACCAGGACATACAGAAACCAAGGTTCCACTGTACATCGACTCCAGGCTGAGGGACTGATTACCTCAAACTCTTTCTGATCTTCACTGTTCTTTTTGTATAGGACTGATGAAGCCACTTTGTGGCAAAACATTTCCTCAATAAAGATACCCAAGTGTTGTACATGTTTCTAATTAATCAACTTGTCAGTTCTCTGAACCATTTATCTACAAACCTGGTTCCTGTTTATTTAGATCAAATTAGCATTCGTACTTATTCACGTACTGTCACCAATATATTTATTTCTTATGGCCAGTTTCATTCCAATTCTGTATTAAATACATATTACAAATTTTATAAAGTTTGTTATGTACAGTACAATGTTAAAAAGTTTGTTAGGTATAAATTTAATTACATATTGTCTACTATTATTAAGATACAGTTATTTAAGACTGACCAAAATGTTCTGCATGACCAGGGGCTTCCCACTAAGTATAAAACTTTTGACGTACATGTATTGTGTTCTGTACTTTCTGGAAATAAAATTACTGAATTTTTTATTTCACTTTTTTTATGACAATTTTGTGCATATGTGGTAAACTCATTTTTTTTAGTAAACATTAGTCAAGAAGTATGGAAATGCTACATCTCAAAATGAATCTTTGTATGTTATATGTCATATTAGGCTTGCTTTATGCAAGTTCACTTTTGTTTTCATGACACCTGTTGTCCCTGTTCACCCATCAGTTTAAAATGGATGTTAGTGGACTGGTGTGGGTCACATACCAGGTGTTAGTGGACTGGTGTGGGTCACATCCTGGGTGTTAGTGGACTGGTGTGGGTCACATCCTGGGACAAAACTGACCTTATTTGCTCAAAATGCTCAGCATAACAAGGGACTTTCTGTATAGTAGTATGTCATTGATGTCAGCTATGGTCTGTATACCTTGTACATGTACTTGTAGTAAATAAAGGTATTATTATTATTATGCACTATGAGCCAGGAACATACCTTCTAAACCTAGGGCTGCCTGTATAATGTTAATAAAAATTGGTCCAAGGGGCATACAGGTAAAAAATATACGTTACTAAAATTTTTTTTTGTTGCGAGCCTCCTTAAGGACTTTTACTTGCCAGGTATTTTTAATTTTTTTTATTGATATTATCATATTATTATATTCTATATCTCTTTTATGAATAATCTTGCACCCGCATTTATATTCCTGAACTTTCCATTATAGTTTTTATGTACTGTTATGTACTGCTGTACTCATTTACCTGCGATTTGAACTTGCAGGCGCTGCGAACGTGGGATGGGCCGGAGCGATTGGCGCCCTTTCATCTACGGGGGCGTGTCTGCCTGTATTGCTGAGTTCGGTAAGTACTGTATAATATTTTCTGGGTCAGAGGTTTTGTGAGCATGAAAGCACCTGGTTTTACTGTATAGTATTATAACAGGTGTTTTGTGGCTTGGTTGGTTGTGCCCTTAGTATACATACTGAGGGTCTATGGTTCAGTCCCTGGCATGGGTGGAAATGCTGGGCATGTTTCCTTACACCTCCTGCCCCTGTTCACTGAGCAGTAAGTACCTGGGTGTTAGTCGACTGTTGTGGGTCTCATCTTGGGGGTAGTACGCTGTAGATAGAGCTGGGCTTTGAAATGAGCTGAGGTGGGATAACAGCTCTTAGTCTGTAATATTGATCTGTGTAAAAGAATAGAAATCTTGATTAAGCTGGCTGCTGTATCTTTTTTCTGACCCTATCATTATTGTGTAGCCTGAGTTTAGCTGTCCCAAGCCATGTGTACGGTCTTGATCCTCTGCACTGTATTACACACAAACATTGTTGGTGTCTTTTCTACAAATTTATTTGTATTCTAGAATTCATGTCTTGAGATCATTCAGTGTCTCAACTTTATAGTATCCAGCACAAGGAATGACAGATTTGAGCTGAGTTGCTAGATACATTGTGGTTGCAAGGTCTAGTTATAGTTGTACTGCATGAGCAGCTAGTTTATTGTGCACCTTGTGCTCATCCTGCGAACAGTAGTAAAAAAAAAAAAAAAAAAAAAAAAAAAAAGGGATTACAGAAGTCTCAGTGGTTCTTTGTCAGACCTCACTGACCTTTGTTACATTGCTAGAAAGCAATATTAGTTATTTTGTCTTTTACAGTTACTTTGTATAGTTAATGTACACAGCAGTCTCCATGAAGACAGTTCATTCATCTAGTCGATGCAAAAAGTGGATACAACCTCAAGATTTCAGATATCTTATCATTAACAATGAGGTGTTTTGCAAGGTCTAGTTACAATAAATCCTTGATATAACCAATATGGAAGGTTGTCTGAGTGTCCATTAAATCAGAATAATGTTAAAAAAGTAGCTAAAACAGCACTCTGGTATTGTGTGCCTAATACAGGAGGGAGCTGCTTATACAGCAGGTTAAGTTCTGGGCTACTGCTGTAAATCCAAAATCACTGTAAAGTGAAACAGTCTGTTTTCACTTTCTAAAGCACATATACTAGGGATCCACTTTACAGCGTTTTGCTAATGCAGCGGGTTTTCAATTATACCCACGTTCTTCCTTTATTCAGACTTCCTACAATAAATATATTCACCACTCATTATAAGCTAAGGGTGAAAATATTTGAAAGTAAATAATGTGTACAGTTGAACCCCCGTATCCACTGATTTGGTATCTGTGTTTGTTATCCATTGTTGACTGTGCCCCAAAATATTTTTTTTTATTAACACATAGGCCATTTACCACCAAGGTAGTGTGTTCCGAAAAAGAAAAACTTTCACCATCATTCACTCCATCACTGTCTTGCCTCTGGCAAGACAGTGATGGAGATGCTGGCAGTTCTTTAAAGCTTAAGAGAAGCTGGGAAGTTTTTCCTGTCAGTGAAAATGTGATAATTCAACACTTACTGTGCATAATTTATCAGTTAAACTTTAGGACTTATATATCCGTGGTTTCGGTATCCACGGCAGGTCCTTGGAACATATTCCCCTGTATCCTACTGTATATGCATCTTTTAGGCCTTGCTTTGTTGCTCAATATATGATACAGTGGAACCTCAATGATCGAACGTATCACATATCGAACGTTTCGAAAATAGGACCATTTTTTCGGACAAACTGTCCCTATTATTGAATGCTCCCCTATTTTCGGACCGCCGGGTACGGGACCTGTCTGCCGCCCGCTCTGTCCGTGTCCCTGCGCAGGTGCCGTGAGCAGTCTAGCTTTGTTTATGCTTGAGTGAACACTAACCTGCGCTCTCATTCACACATTTTACGATTATTTTGTTGTGTTTAGTGCTTGTGGGACTGTGAAATAAGCTGCCATGGGCCCAAAGAAACTTGCTAGTGGGTACCCCTGTGGTAAAGAAAGTGAGAAACACCATAGATGTGAAGAAGGAAATAATACAGAAGTATGAGAGTGGTGTGAGACTTGTTGAACTTGCCAGGATGTATGGGAAAAACATGTCGACCATCAGTTCTATCCTGTCAAAGAAAGAACAAATCAAGGAAGCTGATGTTGCGAAAGGTGTTAATATAGGGAGTGGATGAGGTGCCGCCTTCAAAGATTAAGGAGAGTTGTGCCAAGTGGAATGATGTCCAAATGTTTGTGCAGAAGTACCACCCTGAGCAAGCTGAAACAAGCCATCCTTGCAACAAGTTCAGTGACAGAACCATGTCCCATTTTAGGGAAATGTTAAAGAGGCGCCAGAAACAGAGGACTGTGGACAGTTATTTTGTGAGACAGGGGTCCAGTGACTCTCAAGCTGGTCCTAGTGGCATTAAAAGACAGAGAAGGGAAGTAACCCCAGAGAGGGCTTTACCTGAAGTCCTCATGGAGGGGGATTCTCCTTCCAAACACTAACCCCAACTCCCTCTCTCCTCCTCCCTATCTTCCAGATGCCATCACCAATCTTCAATAAAGGTAAGTAAAATGTTATTTTATATGTATTACTATACATAATTAAAAACTATAGTATTTGTTGTTTGTAAAACTGTAATTAATCTCTATAAAATGTATTTTTTGTGTGAATATTTTTGGGTTTCTGGAACGGATTAATTGTATTTCCATTATTTCTTATGGGAAATATTGCTTCGAATTTCAGACTTTTCAAATTTAGAACTAGCTCCTGGAACGGATTAAGTTCGATTTTTGAGGTTCCACTGTAATGTAAAACATGTTATCAGGCTTTTATATGAATTTGAAAGTATTTGTGTGTGTGTGTGTACTTGCCTAATTGTGGTTGCAGGGGTCGATTCATAACTCTTGGCCCCGAGTGTGTGCGTGTGTGCGTGTGTGCATGTGTGTGTGTGTGTGCGTGTGCGTGCGTGTGCGCGCGTGCGTGCGTGCGTGTGTGCGTGTGTGCGTGTGCGCGTGTGCGTGTGTGCGTGTGTGCGTGTGTGCGTGTGAGTGTGTGTGCGTGTGTACACTCACCTATTTGTGGTTGTAGGGGTTGATTCATAGTTCCTGGCCCCACCTCTTCACTGATTGCTACTAGGTCCTCTCTCCCCTGTCCATGACCTTTATCAAACCTTGTCTTAAAATTATGTATAGTTCCTGCCTCCACTATGTCACTTTCTAGGCTGTTCCACTTCTGATACCTCTATGGCTGAAGAAATACTTCCTAACATCCCTTTAACTCATAAGAGTCTTTAACTTCCAATTGTAACCCCTTGTTTTTGTCCCATCTCTGGAGCATCCTGTCTTTGTCCACCTTGTCAATTCCTTGCAGTATTTTATATGTCATTATCATGTCTCCTCCAAACCCTCCTGTCCTCCAGTGTTGTCAGGCAGATTTCCCTTAACCTTTCTTTGTAGGACACTCCCCTTAGCTCTGGAACTAGTCTTGTTGCAAACCTTTGCACTTTCTCTAATTTGTTGGTGTGCTTGACTGGGTGGTGATTCCAAACTGAACTAAACCTAACTAACCTAACGAAACACCACTGCATCCCACTGAAACAGCTAATAAGATAAACGACTTCTTCTCAACCATAGGATCTAATCTTGCCAGTAAAATCCCATGTACCAACGCCCATGCCGGGGACTATCTAGATGAGAATTTCCCAAATTCCTTCTATCTTGTACCAACTGAGCCCACCGAAGTCACTGAGATTGTATAGTCACTTAAAAATAACTCGGGGGAACCTGTCTCGCATCCCACCATTATTGTACAAGCGAGCAGCCCATGTCTTCTCGCATGCTATTTCATTACTTTTTGACAAGTCACTAGAAACTAGCACCTTCCCGAAACTACTCAAGACAGCAAGAGTTACACCAATACATAAAGGTGGTGACCCTACAGATGTAAACAACTATAGGCCAATATCAAACTTACAATTGCTATCCAAAATCTTCGAGAAACTTGTGCACAGGAGACTGTATTCATTTATAATGGCACAAAACATACTTAACCCCTGCCAATTTGGTTTCAGGAAAAATAAAAGCACTAATGATGCAGTTGTAAAAATGCTAGATCTGCTTTACACAGCATTGGAAAATAAGGAATATCCGCTAGGAATTTTTATTGACCTAAGAAAAGCTTTTGACACAGTAGACCACGGCATCCTACTCCACAAACTTGACCATTATGGTATAAGAGGCCATGCGCTTGCATATTTCAAATCCTACCTTACTAATAGATATCAGTATGTCACCATTAAAGACACAGCATCATCAACACGGCCACTTGATACTGGAGTTCCACAGGGAAGTGTCCTTGGACCCCTGCTCTTCCTTAATTACATCAGTGATCTTCCAAACGTATCCCAACTCCTGAAACCCATTCTCTTTGCTGACGACATGACTTGTGTCATCTCTCGCCCTAATCTTGCCACCCTCAACACCATTGTTAATGAGGAGCTGCTCAAAATATCAACTTGGATGACAGCCAATAAACTTACACTTAACACAGACAAAACCTACTATATTATGTTTGGTAGCAGAGCAGGTGCTGCAAAACTAAACCTTAAGATTGACAGCACTCTAATTGCCAGACATAATGAGGGCAAATTCCTAGGCCTATACTCAACAACAACCTGAATTTCAGCACCCATATCCAACACACATCAAAAAAAGTATCCAAAACAGATGGGATCCTCTCCAAGATATACTACGTGCCAAAAAATGCCCTTCTCACACTATACCATTCACTCATTTATCCATACCTCACCTATGCTATTCGTGCTTGGGGTTCAACTGCAGCAATACACCTAAAGCCAATAATAACTCAACAAAAAGCTGCATTAAGAATAATCACTAAATCCCATCCCTGGCAACACCCCCCCCCCCCACTCTTCATAGATCTAAACTTACTCCCTGTTCAGTACATCCACACTTACTACTGTGCAATCTACATCTACAGGACCTTAAATTCCAATATTAACCTTGACCTAAAATGCTTTCTTGATAGTTGTGATAGGACCCACAAGCATAACACCAGACACAAACATCTCTACGACATTCCCCATGTCCGACTAAACCTTTACAAAAATTCAATGTATGTCAAAGGCCCTAAAATCTGGAACACCCTACCTGAAAACTCTAGAACCACAGACACATTCATAACCTTCAAAACTACTATTAGAAAACATCTTATCTCCCTGATACACCCTGTCAATTAACTACATAAAAACCACCTGGTGGTCCACATTTACACTCACTCACTCACCCATTTGACTATTAACACAGAAATACATATCTTAATCTTAAAATAATGATTCCTAACTAGTCACAAGTTTGCCTGTGATACTCCTATATAGAAACTATGTATTGTGTCAAAACAAAAGCATTCACATTGCTAAACTCACAAACTAGTATTTAGTCACTTAATATTTAGTCACATAGTATTTAGTCACAGTATTTAGTCACAGTATTTAGTTAACTTACTCCACAATTTGTAATAATTTAGGGTTACGAATTAATCTAAGTTTGCCCAAAATGCGTAGCCTTGCTAGGTGTTCTAGTGGTCCCCTCTGTAATTAGTATTTTATTACATGTAAACCACACAATAACCAAAATCTTTAAACCCCGCATTGTAATCCTTATAGAGAATAAACTTCGATTTGATTTGGTGCTGCATACCTTTATAGTATATGGGCCTGACGTATATGGTGTACAGTCTTGAACAATTCCTTACTGAGGTATCAGAACGCTATTCTTAGGTTTGCCAGACACCCACATGCTGCAGCAGTTATCTGATTGATGTGCGCCTCAGGAGATGTGCTCGGTATTATACTCACCCCAAGATCTTTTTCCTTGAGTGAAGTTTGCAGTCTTTGGCCACCTAGACTATACTCTGTCTTCGGTCTTCTTTGCCCTTCCCTGATCTTCATGACTTTGCATTTGCTGGGGTTAAATCTAAGGAGCTAGTTGCTGGACCAGGATTGTAGCCTGTCCAGGTCATTTTGTAGTCCTGGTTGATCCTCGACCTATTTAATTCTCCTCATTAACTTTACGTCATCTGCAAACAGGGACACTTCTGAGTCTATCCCTTCTCTTATGTTAATCACATATACCAAAAACAGCACAAGTCCTAGGACTGACCCCTGTGGAACTCCGCTCATCAGACACCCACACTGAAACCTCGTCACGTACCATGACTCGTTGTTGCCTCTCTGTCAGATATTCTCTGATCCACTGCAGTGCCTTTCCTGTTATGCATGCCTGATCCTCTAGCTTTTGCATTAACCTCTTGTGAGGAACTGTGTCGAAGGCCTTCTTGCAGTCCAAGAAAGTGCAGTCTATCCACCTCTCTCATGTCTTACTTCTGTTACTTTGTCGTAAAACTCCAATAGGTTTGTGACACAGAATTTTCCTTCCCTGAAATCATGCTTGTTGTCATTTATAAGCTTGTGTTCCACCACTTTCCTCCTGATGATCTTCTCCATGACTTTGCATACTATACACATCAGTGACACAGGTCTGTAGTTTAATGCCTCATGTCTGTCTCCTTTCTTAAAAATTGGGACTACATTTGCCATCTTCCATACCTCAGGTAGTTGCCCAGTTTCAATGGATGTATTGAAGATTTTTGTTAGTGGCACACACAGCATCTCTGCTCCCTCTCTAAGGACCCATGGAGAGATGTTGTCTGGTCCCACTGCCTTTGAGGTATCAAGTTCACATAGTTTCTTCACCTCCTCCTTGGTTGTGTGTATTTAATCTAGCACCTGTTGAACTTTTGAGCTATATAATACCAAGCACTAGAAGTAAACACTGGTGTATTGGCTATGACAATGAGCAGATGAGTTTTGAGACAGCTTAATACAGGGGATGCCTTATCATAATTTAAAATTTTGAGAGCTCTTCTTTACAGTTTGTTTTCCTCAGTCCAGGGGAAGGCAAAGATGTCAGTTTCCTCGCATCTGTTGTCCTTGTTCACCAAGCAGGAAATAGGTGCCTGGGAATTTGCAGACTTGTGGGTGGCATCCTGGCTGGGGAATGATAGTATACCTTAGATATGGCTGGGCCTTGAAATAAGTTAAGGAAAGCTAACAGCCCACAGCTTTTAAATAAGATTATTACAATAAATACAAGATCAACCAGGCTGTGATGGATATGTGGGACTGCAGGCCACCAACAGCCTAGTTGACCAAGCAAGTCAGACAATCCTGTCCCATGGCTGGGCTCTGGGAGTAGAAAAAAAACTCGCTCATTAAAAGTATATCAAAAGTATAAAGTTAAAGGATTTATAATTGATTCCAGAGGAACTTCTCTATCACATGAACACTTCCTTCATAACTGTGGCTTGTTTCACATTTCATAGTTTGCAAAGCATTTACTGTACAATATTTTTAAGAAATTCTAAATGCAGATCACAAAAGCAACTTTCCCTACATGCTTATACATGCATGACAGTTCCTATATCATTCCCCTTCCCTATTCTGTGCTTTCCAGATACAGTTACAAAGGCACATCAAAAGTCTGTGTTTCCATTAATTTTTCTTGACAAAAAATACAGCTTAGCCATGTTGAATGTTGTTCATTATTTACTTCTTGACATAATCACCAAACTTAAGGCACTTACTGCAGTGTGTTACTGGTATGTTTATGCCTTCTGCATAGAATTCTTTCGGAATTCTGTATCGTCTGTGACCACCATATCATCTGTGTGGAAACACTGCCCTTGCAGGATCTTCTTCAGGGGCACAAACAGATAGATATCACTGGGGGCAAGATTGTGGCTGTATTTTCGTCAGAAAAAAAAATTGATGCAAAGACTTTTCAGTTTTTAACACACTGGCCGTCTCTCACCAAGGCAGGGTGACCTAAAAAGAAAAACTTAAGTTTTTGTTTCTAGATTTAGCAATTTATACAGAAGGGGTTACTAGCCCCTTACTCCCAGCTTTTCGATCTACTCTCATTAAATTTTTTCTCTAGTAATACCCTTGATACTGGTGAATGGTTTATTTTTATTCTTGTAATGGTTCTTGCACATTGACACTGGATAATAATAATAACATGCTGAGAGTGAGTGTAGCTTCAGTTCCTTGAATCAGGAAGCCTTCACCAGCTTCAGAATATCCCTTTTGAAAGGTCAGGATTTTAGCTACCTTCCTACTCTGGGATCAGATTCTTATTATTGTACTTTCTATACCCCATATACTGTATGACCCTTACAGGTTTAGTGCTCTTTAACTGTAATCCAGTATTGGTGGTGGTGGTGTTTATTATTTTTTTTTTTTTTTACTATTTTTACTGGCCGTGTGTGATGTGTGACTAACTTGGGTGGCTGCTGCAGTGTGTGTGTATGTGTGTGAGTGTTGCCAAATACCTTGCTAATTTTACCACAGATAGAATATGCCCTAGAATACAATATTGTAAACAACATTTTTACCATAAGACTCGTAGCTATGTCTGTTTGTGCATCAAAACATTCAATGATTATTGTCTATTTAAGGATATGATAAATACTATAGAGATAAGGGGCACATAGTTGTGGTAGTATACCTGGAGGGTGTTCTGGGGGTGCATGCCCCTGTGACCCAGTCCATGACCAGACCTCACTGTGGGTCAAGGCATGATCAACCAGGCTATTACTGCTGGCTGCACACGATCTAATGTACGAACCACAGCCCGGCTGGTCAGGCACTGTCTTGAGGTGTCTGTCCAGCTTCCTTGTGAAGACAACCAGGGGTCTATTGGTAATTCCCCTGATGTATGCTGGGGGCAGTTGAACAGTCTTGGGGCCCCTGACACTTATTGTGTTATCTCTTAGTTTACTTATGGCACCCCTGCTTTTTATTGAGGGGATGTTGCACTGCCTGCTAAGTCTTTTGCTGTTGTATGGGGTGATTTCCATGTGCAGATTTGGGACTAGTTCCTCTAGGATTTTCTAGGTGTAAGTTAAGATGTATCTTTCTCACCTGCATTCCAAGGAGTACAGGTCATGAGACTTCAAATGTTCCCAGTAAATGAGGAACTCTATTGTACTTATGTGCGCAGTGAAAGTTCTCTGTATATTCTCCAGATCTGCAATTTCATCTGCCTTGAAAGTGGCTGTTGGTGTACAGCAATATTCCAGCTGAGAGAGAGAACAAGTGATTTAAATAAAGAGGAATTGTAAGCTTCTTACTCTAAATGCTAAGTTGGAAATGATTAAACTCAGTGAAAAAGGTATATTGATGGCAACAAGGATAATAATAATAATAATCATTGCTCTGGGGTGCTTTAAATGTCGTATACAGTAGGACCTCCGTATCTGCAGGGGATATGTTCAAAGGACCTGCCACAGATACCGAAACTGTTGATAGTAGCAAACCCTATACATAAGTTGTTTTTCATTTACCCTGCAGATACAGTACCCCTGTATCTGCAGGGTATATGCTACAAGGATCTGCCGTGGATACTGAAACCGTGGATAATAGCAATCCCTGTGCATACAAAGTCCTATACATACCTATTATAAAGTTTAATTGATAAATTATGCACAATAAGTGGAGAATTATCACTTATTCACTGATGGGAAGCACTTCATGGCTTCTCTTAGGCTTTGAAGAACTTCCATGATCACTACTTTTGCACTTTGAGACCATTATTAATAAAAATTAAGGGTTATTTTTGGGCCACGGTAAAGCGCGGATAATTGAAACCATGCATACTCTACTGTATTAGGTTATTATGCACATTTTCATTTAATCCATCTATGGCATTTTTTCAAAATTGTATAAGAAACATGCTACATATAAACAAAATACCGTACATGTATATACAATCATAATAAAACAAACATAACTGTGAGGTGTGGTAGCTGGGCAAGCTACCACACCTGACTTCCTACAGTAAATACTACTTACCTCTCACCTTGCATAAAGACTATAAATATTTTAAGGTAAGTAATGAGTGTACTGTATATGCATTTTACTTTTTTATTGTTTTTTTATGCCTAGCTATATTGCTAATTTAATATATGATAGTTTAAACATGTTATCAGGCATTTAAATGCATTTAAAAGTGAAAAAAGGTGATTTGCTTTATATTAGTAGCCTGGAACCTAACCTGCCATATAATTGGGGCTCTCCTGTATAACATTTATTAAGTTTAATTGTTTTAGGAAAAGTTTTAGAGTGGTGGCTGGTATAGTATGTCACAGACAGTGAATATTATAAAAGCTTCTTAGTGAAGACTGCCATCACAGGATGGTACATTGTAATACTTGTCACACAGGATGGTACAGTGTAATACTTGTCACACAGGATGGTACAGTGTAATACTTGTCACACAGGATGATACAGTGTAGTACTTGTCACACAGGATGGTACAGTGTAATACTTGTCACACAGGATGATACAGTGTAGTACTTGTCACACAGGATGGTACAGTGTAATACTTGTCACACAGGATGGTACAGTGTAATACTTGTCACACAGGATGGTACATTGTAATACTTGTCGCACAGGATGGTACAGTGTAGTACTTGTCACACAGGATGGTACAGTGTAGTACTTGTCACACAGGATGGTACATTGTAATACTTGTCGCACAGGATGGTACAGTGTAGTACTTGTCACACAGGATGGTACAGTGTAGTACTTGTCACACAGGATGGTACATTGTAATACTTGTCACACAGGTTGGTACAGTGTAGTACTTGTCACACAGGATGGTACAGTGTAATACTTGTCACACAGGATGGTACAGTGTAGTACTTGTCACACAGGATGGTACAGTGTAATACTTGTCACACAGGATGGTACATTGTAATACTTGTCACACAGGATGGTACAGTGTAATACTTGTCACACAGGATGGTACAGTGTAATACTTGTCACACAAGATGGTACATTGTAATACTTGTCACACAGGATGGTACTTTGTAATACTTGTCACACAGGATGGTACAGTGTAGTACTTGTCACACAGGATTGTACAGTGTAGTACTTGTCACACAGGATGGTACATTGTAATACTTGTCACACAGGATGGTACAGTGTAATACTTGTCACACAGGATGGTACAGTGTAATACTTGTCACACAGGATGGTACAATGTAGTACTTGTCACACAGGATGGTACATTGTAATACTTGTCACACAGGATGGTACATTGTAATACTTGTCACACAGGATGGTACAGTGTAATACTTGTCACACAGGATGGTACATTGTAATACTTGTCACACGGGATGGTACATTGTAATACTTGTCACACGGGATGGTACAATGTAATACTTGTCACACGGGATGGTACAGTGTAATACTTGTCACAGGATGGTACAGTTGTACTGTCACACAGGATGGTACAGTTTGGTACTTGTCACACAGGATGGTACAGTGTAGTACTTGTCACACAGGATGGTACATTGTAATACTTGTCACACAGGATGGTACAATTGTAATACTTGTCACACAGGATGGTACATTGTAATACTTGTCACACAGGATGGTACATTGTAATACTTGTCACACAGGATGGTATATTGTAATACTTGTCACACAGGATGGTACAGTGTAGTACTTGCCACACAGGATGGTACAGTGTAGTACTTGTCACATAGATGGTACAGTGTAGTACTGGTAACATGAGATGGTACAGTGTAGTACTGTCTGGAGCTATAAGTGGCTGATGTGCTGTCCGGGAGACAGTAATGGTGAAGCTGGAGGTGCTGTCCTGGGAGACAGTAATGGTGAAGCTGGAGGTGCTGTCCTGGGAGACAGTAATGGTGAAGCTGGAGGTGCTGTCCTGGAGACAGTAATGGTGAAGCTGGAGGTGCTGTCCTGGGAGACAGTAATGGTGAAGCTGGAGGTGCTGTCCTGGGAGACAGTAATGGTGAAGCTGGAGGTGCTGTCCTGGGAGACAGTAATGGTGAAGCTGGAGGTGCTGTCCTGGGAGACAGTAATGGTGAAGCTGGAGGTGCTGTCCTGGGAGACAGTAATGGTGAAGCTGGAGGTGCTGTCCTGGGAGACAGTAATGGTGAAGCTGGAGATTTTGTCCAGGTAGTCGGGAATTATACGCAGGAAGGAATACATATAAATGACCTCATAGGGGACAGGAGCCGTAGTAGGGAAACAAGTGTAGTCAAAGATAAGATAAAACCAATATTGCAAACTAGAAATACCACAGGAAATAGCAAACAAGAGGACTCCACTAGCAATAGTGAGGATATATTACCAAAAACAACTGGTGGGAGCTCCATTGTTGGTGCTAGGGAGGATAGGAATAAGACAGGGAAACATGCACCAACAGGGAATACAGTCACAGAAACCCAAGGCAAACGGAAACCAAGCCTGTGCACATGCTATGCACTTGGTATCTGCAGGCATGGGAAATCTGGAAAAACAGACGGGACGTGCAACTATGACCACCCTAGAAAATGCCATGCCCATATGACAACAGGAAAATGCAAACTCCCTTCCTGTAAGCTTTTTCACCCTGAACTGTGTACCTCTTCAGTACAGTGGACCCCCAGTTAACGATATTTTTTCACTCCAGATGTATGTTCAGGTGCCAGTACTGATCGAATTTGTTCCCATAAGGAATATTGTGAAGTAGATTAGTCCATTTCAGACCCCCAAACATGCACGTACAAACGCACTTACATAAATACACTTACATAATTGGTCGCATTCGGAGGTGATCGTTATGCGGGGGTCCACTGTACAGGAAAGACTGTGCTATAACTTAAATTGCCAGGCACACCATCTAAATGGGACAAAAAGATACAAAACATCCAGGCCATGGGAAAACCTGGGTAGCCACAGCCACTCAAGAGGGAGAGGTTTTTTAGTGCCAAGAAGGAAAAAAACTGGCAGGAAATGACAGAAATCGTACACCAAATCCAGTCATTCCTGGAGTGGAACCACAGTCGATGGCCTCCACTCCAAACCAACAGATACTAATGCCGGAAAAAAAATCCCCCCAGTACCAACAATACCACCAGTCCGATGACATTCTTCTTTGCAAATATACAGGGTCTAAAGCCAGCAACAAACAACAAAATACCTTTCATCCGTGGACTGCTTGCAGAGGCAAAGGCAGTGTTCGTGGCTTTCACTGAGACCCACATAAAGGATCACTTGGACAACGAAATACGGATCCCAGGTTACAACCTATACAGATGTGACAGAGTGAACAGGCAAAAGGGGGGGGGGGTGGCCTGTACATTGCAGAGTCACTTGTTGTAGTGGAAGTTTTAGCAGTAAAGGTCGAGAACCAAAACCTAGTCATTGTGGTAGTCTACAAGCCTCCGGATGCAACATCCCAGCAATTCCAGGAACAGCTGTTAAAAATTGACCACTGTCTGGAAAATCTTCCAGCTCCTGCACCCAACATCTTGCTCCTGGGGGATTTCAACTTAAGGCACCTAAAATGGAGGAATATAGCAAATAATATTGTTGCAGTAATAACACCAGGAGGCAGCTCTGATGAAAACTCACACTCACACGAGCTTTTAAATCTCTGCACAAAATTCAATTTAAACCAGCAAATAATAGAGCCTACTAGACTGGAGAATACATTAGACCTCATCTTCACTAACAATGATGATCTGATAAGAAATGTCACCATATCAAAAACAATATACTCAGATCACAACATAATTGAGGTTCAGACATGTATGCGTGGAGCCCCAGACCGACATAATGAGACTAGTCACGAGGGAGCATTCACCAAATTCAACTTCAATAACAGAAACATAAAGTGGGACCAAGTAAACCAAGTCCTAACCGATATAAGCTGGGAAGATATACTAAGCAACACAGACCCCAACTTATGCCTAGAACAGATTAACTTGGTGGCACTCGATGTATGCACAAGGCTTATTTCTCTAAGAAAAAGGAGGAGTAGATGTAAAATAGAAAGAGACAGGCGCTCCCTTTACAGGCGACGGAAAAGAATAACAGAGCGGCTAAAAGAGGTCAATATATCTGAAATGCGTAGGGAGACACTGGTCAGAGAAATAGCAAGCATCGAACTTAAGCTAAAGGAATCTTATAGGAGTCAGGAATCGCGGGAAGAACTAAAAGCCATCAATGAAATCGAAAGAAACCCAAAGTATTTCTTCTCCTATGCCAAATCAAAGTCGAGAACATCGTCCAGTATTGGGCCCCTACTTAAACAAGATGGGTCCTACACAAATGACAGCAAGGAAATGAGTGAGCTACTCAAGTCCCAATATGATTCAGTTTTTAGCAAGCCACTAACCAGACAGAGTCAAAGATCAAAATGAATTTTTTATGAGAGAGCCAGAAAATTTGGTTAACACAAGCCTATCCGATGTTATCCTGACGCCAAATGACTTCGAACAGGCGATAAATGACATGCCATTGCACTCTGCCCCAGGGCCAGACTCAGGGAACTCAGTGTTCATCAAGAACTGCAAGAAGCCCCTATCACTAGCCTTTTCCATCCTATGGAGAGGGAGCATGGACACGGGGGTCGTCCCACAGTTACTAAAAACAACAGACATAGCCCCACTCCACAAAGGGGGCAGTAAAGCAACAGCAAAGAACTACAGACCGATAGCACTAACATCCCATATCATAAAAATCTTTGAAAGGGTGCTAAGAAGCAAGATCACCACCCATCTAGAAACCCATCAGTTACACAACCCAGGGCAACATGGGTTTTAAAAACAGGTCGCTCCTGTCTGTCTCAACTATTGAATCACTACGACAAGGTCCTAAATGCACTAGAAGACAAAAAGAATGCAGATGTAATATATACAGACTTTGCAAAAGCCTTCGACAAGTGTGCCCATGGCGTAATAGCGCACAAAATGCGTGCTAAAGGAATAACAGGAAAAGTCGGTCGATGGATCTATAATTTCCTCACTAACAGAACACAGAGTAGTCGTCAACGAGTAAAGTCCGAGGCGGGCTACGGTGAAAAGTTTGTTCCACAAGGCACAGTACTCGCTCCCATCTTGTTCCTCATCCTCATATCCGACATAGACAAGGATGTCAGCCCAGACCGTGTCTTCCTTTGCAGATGACACCCGAATCTGCATGACAGTGTCTTCCATTGCAGACACTGCAAGGTCCAGGCTGACATCAACCAAAATCTTTCAGGGGGCTGCAAAAAAACAATATGAAGTTCAACGATGAGAAATTTCAATTACTCAGATATGGTAAACATGAGGAAATTAAATCTTATCAGTACAAAACAAATTCTGGCCACAAAATAGAGGAAACCAATCGAAGATTTGGGAGTGATCAATGGTGGGAGGATCTCACCTTCAAGGACCATAACATTATATAAATTTTGCATCTGCTAGAAAAATGACAGGATGGATAATGAGAACCTTCAAAACTAGGGAGGCCAAGCCCATGATGACACTCTTCAGGTCACTTGTTCTATCTAGGCTGGAATATTGCTGCACACTAAACAGCACCTTTCAAGGCAGGTGAAATTGCTGACCTAGAAAATGTACAGAGAACCTTTACGGCGCGCATAATGGAGATAAAACACCTCAATTACTGAGAGCGCTTGAGGTTTTTCCCAACCTGTATTCCTGGAACGCAGGCGGGAGAGATACATTGATTATATACACCTGGAAAATCCTAGAGGGAAATAGTACCGAACTTGCACACGAAAAATCACTCGCTAGAAAGCAAAAGACTTGGCAGACGATGCAACATCCCCCAATGAAAAGCAGGGGTGTCACTAGCACGTTAAGGACCATACAATAAGTGTCAGGGGCCCGAGACTGTTCAACTGTCTCCCAGCATACATAAGGGGGATTACCAACAGACCCCTGGCAGTCTTCAAGCTGGCACTGGACAAGCACCTAAAGTTGGTTCCTGACCAGCCGGGCTGTGGCTCGTACGTTGGTTTGCGTGCAGCCAGCAGCAACAGCCTGGTTGATCAGGCTCTAATCCACCAGGAGGCCTGGTCACAGAACGGGCCACGGGGGCGTTGACCCCCGGAACTCTCTCCAGGTAAACTCCAGGTAATGTACTTGTCACATAGGATGGTACAGTGTAGTACTTGTCACACAGGATGGTACAGTGTAGTACTTGTCACACAGGATGGTACAGTGTAGTACTTGTCACACAGGATGGTACAGTGTAGTACTTGTCACACGGATGGTACAGTGTAGTACTTGCACACAGGATGGTACAGTGTGGTACTTTTCACACAGGATGGTACAGTGTAGTACTTGTCACACAGGATGGTACAGTGTAGTACTTGTCACACAGGAGGTACAGGTGTATACTTGTCACACAGGATGGTACAGTGTAGTTACTTGTCACACAGGATGGTACAGTGTAGTACTTGCACACAGGATGGTACAGTGTAGTACTTGTCACACAGGATGGTACAGTGTAGTACTTGTCACACAGGATGGTACAGTGTAGTACTTGTCACACAGGATGGTACAGTGTAGTACTTGTCACACAGGATGGTACAGTGTGTACTTGTCACACAGGATGGTACAGTGTAGTACTTGTCACACAGGATGGTACAGCGTAGTACTTGTCACACAGGATGGTACAGTGTAGGACTTATCAAGCAGAAAACCTCCATTAAATCCCCTATACATCGTTGTTTATTCTCGGACACTCGTTATAACTTAAACAGGATTCAAGATACACCAGCTTGTAGGGTTTGAGTCAGTCAGAAGAAGCACTTTCCAGTTAATGCAGTAAAGCCTTTTTTTTTATATATAAAATTTTCCAAATTAACACTTACTCTTCAGTTATTGCTCATAATACAGTGATTCATCATTTACTATGCTAGGAAATTGATAAATTTTCATGTGCTAAAATTTATGGTTTAGAAAGACGTAAGCAAACACTAGGACATATTTATCAGATGAGCTGTTCGGAGGTTATATGTACTGTATATGAAAACCTTGGAGAAAAAATGTTTCTGAAATGACTAAAAAAAAGTTATCGTGTTGTTAATAGATTTACCATACATCCCATTTTGACCAAGATTGTCCTGGTTTGAAAGTTCTGTCCCAAAGTCTTGGTCAGTTTGTCATTTTGTCCCAGAAACATCGCTACAATAAAAATAGTCAGAAATGTGAAAAATAAAAATTTCAGTAAATTTGCTGCACTGCACATGTCTGCACTTGTAGTATTCATCTCAGCTGACAGCTGGCTTTGCTGTCAGTCTCAGTGTGACACTCGTCCATGTCCTTGAAGTTGTCTTTAATTGGGCAGTTTCATGTGGTAGTTTAGCTGTGTCAGGAGATCAGTAAGTTTCTATGTGATTTTCATCATTCTGTTAAGTTTTTATTAAATAAACCTACAATATATTTCATGTATGTTTTTTCAAAACCTAGAAAATGTCCTGGTTTGAGTCGAGGAAATTATGGTAATCCTAGTTATTGAGTAGAGATACGCACATATTTCAAGAGCTACATACCAGCAGTGAGGAGAGCCAAGTGCTTTACCAGACACAATCTGTAACCTGAGTTAAGAGCACAGCTATGTAAACTGACAGTTTTTATTAGATACTTTAAAATGTGAGCCACTGGATAAGTCGTCATCATGATTACAGCTCACTTCAAGTGATTTTTCCTCAAATAATAAAATAAAATGATGTAACTGGTAGGAACCAGTGATACAGCAGTGTGTGCTTCCTCTCACCAGTCTTGTGACATCATACAGGTGGTGTCTCCTGCCAGGTGGTGGTGGTGGTGTGTCCTCGCATCACTCAGGCATGATGTCTGCCTCATTAAGAGTCTGTATTGTTATTTACAATAATAATGTGAACAGTACATGTTAAATGTCAGATATTGTATTAGTAATATTTGTTACACTACACCATGCACTGTATTAACATTATGCTGTACCAGGTAGACATTATATTAACAGTATTTGTTACATGCTAAATACTATTAGCAGTGTTTGTTATATACCAGTCATTGTATTAACAATTTGTTGTATACAATACTGGTTGACCATCACTAACCCAACACACGTCAACTGGTGGGTCTAATATGCTTTCACGAATGCGCTGATATAATTTATACAGTTATTACAATTATGCACTAGTCTGAGTAACAGTAAATCATTTATTTTTTGTGTGAATAAAAATTCAAAATGAAAAGCAAGCATAATTAATATAAGAGGGGCCTGGAGACATGACTAATGAACAAAGAAAATGTTATTTTAGTGCCAAGAATGTCTGCATTGTTTATCCTGGACCCTATTTTGAAGCTAGCTTTTCTTGAAATTTGTGTGAAATTGGCCAAATTAGTAATTTCAGATCACTTTATTAGGTAGTTGAAATAGGTAAATGGGTAGTTTCTTGTACTTAATCAATAGAAAAAAAGGAGTTCTAGTGAAATAGCTATGAGTTTGGACGACTGGAACAATGGAATTGGCGAAAAATAGGGCTCAAATTGGGCAAAATCACCGAGACTGCTAACTTCATGATAGTGTAGTTCTTTAAGTTTTTCATCAAATTTCATTTCGTTTCATTACCTTCACAAGATGTACAGCAAGAGCTCAAGAGATGTTTACAGCATGCACTTTGGTCGCTATATTGACTGAGACCCCCCACACTGTGGACTCTGGTGATCACTCGATCCGAGTGTTGTCAGTCAACAAACAGGACCAAGTACGAAAACCAGTACAGAATTCCTTGCTCAGAAACCAATTTGTTTGACAACCAGTCTGTTCGACAACTGATGTTCCAATAAAATAAATATATATATATAATATATATATATATTAATATATATATATAATATTATATATATATATTATAATATATATATATATATATAAATTATAAATATATATAAATATATATATATATTTATTAATATATAATTTATATTATAAAATTATATATATATATTATTATATATATATAATTATAAAAAAATAATTATATAATATATATATAATATATATAAATATATTTTATATATATATATATTATTATATATATATAAAATAAATATATATATAATTTATATATATATATATATATATATACGCAAAAACAAACCATCTGAAAAGAATTAGAGAAATTCCCCAAACGCTTTCGGACTCTCATAGTTTCCTTGATAATGTGATAGTCACGAAACGCTTGGAATTTCTCTTTCTTTCGAGTGGTTGTTTTGCATTTTTTGAAATTCACCTGTTTACTGTGATTTTATGCGCATAAAATATTATATTATATATATAATTTATATTATATAATATATATATAATATATATATATATAAATATATAAATATATTATATAAATATATATATTTTATATATAAATATATATATATATATAAAATATATATATATATAAATATAAAATATACAGGGGGACCCCGGGTTAACGATTTTAATCCTGAAGAGGCTCATCGTTATGCGAAATAACGTTATGCGAATGAATTTCCCCTAAAAAGAAGAAATAATGGAAATCAATTAATCCGTGCCAAGACGCCAAAAAGTATGAAAAAAATTTTTTTTAAAACCCCATGAAATGTTAATTTTAATACACAACAAACTGAAAAAGGCAAAGCACTATTAAATGGAACTTACTTTATGAAGATCTGGTGATGATTGATGGATTGGGAGGAGGGGAGAGCATTATTTCTTACTGTTTAGAAGGGGAATCCTTCCAATACGACTAAGGTAGCAAAGTCCTTTTCCGGGGGGGGTTACTTCCCTTTTTTCTTTAATTGCCACTAGGACCAGCATGAGATCATGGACTCTGTCGCACAACAAATCTGTCATAGAGCTCTGTACCTCGTCCTTTACTTTTTTCTAAAAGGCCACAACATTGTCATGAAAAAAGTCACCACACGGCTTGCAACAGTGTGTAAGGGTGTTTATTATAAAGGTTGCAGTTCAAAACCAATGTGCACACATTTCTTAATCTTTGAGTAGGGACGTGGATTTCCAAAACTGGCATGGTCTCAGGGTTAGCCCCAAACCCCTCAAATCTTTCTTAATTCCCATAAATAATTCTCACCCATTTACCACAGGGTTGGCACTAGAAGTTTCTTGGGGGCCCATGGTCACTTATTTTCCCGAAACAGCACCGAAAACACTGTAATAATTTCGAAATATTCCGAGTGTAAAAGCTTGGATGTATCGCGGAGGGCGGCTGGTAAAAAAATGGGACGGCCGGCACATGTGAGGCTGGCTGAGGGCACAATTTGGGCGCGTGCACGACGAAATTCGGTAAGCGGGTTGTTTAATCGGTATGCGCCCGGGCCAAAAATTTTTGCGATAAAGTAAACGGTATGCGGAAAAATCGCCTATTGTGATGCATCGTTAATGCGGGGGTCCACTGTATAATAAATATAATATATAAAAATATTATATATTATAAATATATAAAATATATAAATAAATATATAATAAAATTATTAATATATAATGTATATTACATATAATTATATAAGATATATATATAATTTCACTCATACATATACACATACATACATACATACATACAGTGGACCCCCGGGCACGATATTAATACCTTCCTGGAGTCATCGTAAAAACCCAAATTATGGAAAGTGAAAACAATTTTCCCCATAAAGAAATAATGGGAATCAAATTAATCCGGCAAAACAACCCAAAAGTATGAAAAAAAACTTTTACCCCAGATTAATAAGCTTAATGCAAAAAATAAAATTTCAATAAAAAATAAAACAATAGAATAATCAAATAGAATAATTGACACAAAATTAAAAAAAGGGTGATGATTTATGGAATGGAGGGGGGGGAGTGTTGAAAATTTTTATATTTTGAGGGGAATCCCCCTCCTTAGGACTTAGGTAGCAAATCCTTTTCCCGGGGGTTTCTTCCCTTTTTCTTTTAAAAGCTATTGGGCCAGCTTGAGAGTCACTGGACTTCTGTCACACAACATATCGTCCATATTTTTTATTAATTTTTATAATCAAAAAGAAGCGCTAAGCCACAAGGGCTATACAGCGCTGCAGGGTAGGGAAGGAAGCGAGGGTATTGGAGGGCAGAAGGGAGGGGGGGATGATCAGTAGGTTACAGAAAAACAGCGGGGGCAGGGGATATTTACGGGGGTAGGGGGTAGCAAGAGATTGAAGTAGAAAGGGTGAAGGTATCAGAATTTGTGAAGTAAGTCAGTTGTCAAAAAGTCAATGAGAGAGTCTGGAGGGAAAGGTTGGTCCTTCAGCGAGAAGGGAAGGTTTAAAGAGAGAGCAGCAGAGCCGAAGACGACGACAGGAAAGGTAAATTCTGCCGTGCTCGTTGATAAAGTGGGCAGTCCAACAGAATGTGGCTGCTGATAATGGAACTTGGCAATTCTCATTTGAGAGGACGGGGCGCCTCTCCATGAGATTTTCCATGAGTAAGACGAGTATGGCCAATGCGAAGACGGGAGAGAGTAATCTCCCAAACCTCGACACTGGTGATAAGAGGACGGCCAGTAACCTATACTCGGTTTAATAGATTGAAGTTTGTTGCCGAGCATAGAAGACCAACGTTGTTGCCAACGGGTGTGAATTTGGGGAAAAGATATTACAGCAAAATAGTCCGAAAAATGGAATACCTCTACATGAAAACTGGTAGGTCATGTACTGCGACCGCGCAGCAGTGTCTGCCTGTTCATTGCCCTGTACGTCAACATGACCAGGGACCCAACAAAAAAAAATTTATCTTTATGCTTGGTAAAGATGCGGCGTAGCCAAAGTTGGATACGGAGGACTAAGGGGTGAGGTGTATCAAATTTCTGTATAGCCTGTAAAGCACTAAAAGGGGTCTGAGACAACCACAAATGATGACACAGGCATAGATGCAATACGGATAAGTGCTGTGAGGGTGGCATAAATTCAAGCAGTAAAATACTAGCCGAAGATAGTAAATGCCCTTGTACGACGCTGTCCGGAAACACTGCTGTGAATCCTACGCCGTCAGAAGACTTAGAGCCATCTGTGTACACAGCAATGGCAAAGAGAATGAGAGTGAAAATGGTCAAGAAAATGAGAGCGGGAAGCGACCATAGACAGTTGGGCTTTCGAGCAAGGGAGAGAGAAAGAAAAAGACTCGAACAGCTGGAACTTCCCAGGGGGGTAGGGAAAAGTGAGATGCTACATGTACATAGAAAGGGGTAATTGAAGAGAAGACAAGAGTGAATGAAAGGCGAAGAGAGAAGGGACAGAGGGAAACAGGGGCGGCGAACAAATAAAGAATGTCTACTATATCAGTGACCCTTCTATAAATGGAAGGATTGCGGAGATCATGAGAGCATACATAGTAGCGAAGGCAATGGGCATCACGGCGATCGGATAAGGATGGAACGTTTGCTTCTGCATAGAGGCTCTCGACAGGGGAAGAGCGAAAAAGCACCAAGGCATAAACGTAATCCTTGGTGATGAATGGGGTTAAGGCTAGAGAGAGTAGCAGGGGATGCCGCTGAATAGATCTGGTCACCATAATCAAGTTTCGATAAGATAAGGGTGGAATGTAGGCGAAGGAGGGTTCAACGATCAGCTCCCCATGAAAGATGAGCAAGGGTTTTAAGGAGGTTCAGCCAGCTGTGGTAAGTTGCCTTCAGAGAGGTAATGTGAGGTTTCCAGGATAACCTATGATCAAAGAGGAGGCCCAGAAACTTGACTGTATCCACGTTCGGGGATACGGGAGCCATAGAGGTACAAAGGATGATCGGAGATGACAGACCCATCTAGTGAAAGTAATTTGGTGGGTTTTAGTGCTGGAAAATTTAAACCCACGTGTGGGGGCCCAATTGGAAACACGGTCGACTGCTTTGCTGGAGAGAAACTGTAATAAGGTGACAGTCAGCCCCTGCACAGGCAATAGCGAAATCATCAACATAGAGTGATGACCAAATATTTGATGGAAGACTAGAGGCCAAATCATTAACCTTTGAGGGTCGACGGGCCCTTCCGAAACTCGTTCTCAGGTGGGCCCAAATTTAAAAAAAAAAATTATTTTCTCTTATGAAAAGATAGAGAATCTTTTCCCCGATCATAAAGACACCAAAAGTTTAAAATTTTGATAGAAAACTTACGGAATTATGCTCTCGCAAAGTTAGCGGTCTCGGCGGTGTTTACGCATCTGCGATTTTGCCCACTTTGAGCCCCATTTTCGGCCAATTTCGCTGTAACTAGTCGACAAAAAACATGAATATTTCGCTAAAACCCTCCATTTTTTCTATCGAATGGGTGCAAAAAAACCACCCATTTATGAAATTCAACTATCCAGTACAGTGGTCAGAATTTAGCAATTTTGCCAATTTCACACAAATTTCAAAAGATGCCAATTTCCGAATAGGGTCCAGAATAAACAAGAAAACATTCCTGGCACTAAAATGACATTTCCTCTAGTCATTAGTCACGTCTCAAGGTCCCTCTTATATTCTTTTTGATTTCCATTTGAATTTTATTCTCACAAAAAATATAAGATTTACTGTTTTGCAGACTACTGCAAATTAGTGTAAAAAATGGTATAAATATTATTGGTGCACTTGTGAAAGAATATTAGACTCACCAGTTGACGTGTATTGCACGCTTGGCACGATTGTTTACTTTGAAGTTTGGAAAAAAATCGAACATTCTGCTACTTTGAGCTCAATTTAAAAGGCACCTTTCATTGTAAAACCAGCCAAAATCATCTCAATTTCTCTAACACGTCTTCCATTCTATAAAATGAGACCAAGAAAACTAGAATACAACAATAAATACCATACGAAAATACACTGCAAAGTCGCTGATTTATTCCAAAAAAATGGTCAGTTTTTTTTTTCTCATTATGCACTGTGTGCTGCAGGATTTTTTTTAGACTGTGCACACTGACCACATAGACCCATTCTTTCATATGAAGGCCTAACAGCTTTCTCCCACTAGATTTGAGGCCGCTAAAATTTTAAATCGTACTAGTACGTCAAAAACCCCTACGCGTAAGACGTACTAGTACGACGAAAACCCTCAAAGGGTTAATAGCAAGGAGAAAAAGTGTTGTGCTCAGAACACATCTCTGGGGGACACCTTCAGCTTGGATAAAGTCCGGGGAGAGCACATTATTAACCCGAACACGGAAATGCCTGTCAGTTAAAAAGTTCTTAAGGAAGGATGGTAGATTGCCTCGAAGGCCTAAGGAGTGGGCTTGGGCTAAAATATTATACCTCCAAGTTGTGTCATATGCCTTCTCAAGGTCAAAAAATATGGCAATAACTGAGTGGTTATTCGCAAAGGCATTAGGAACATACGTATCCAAGCGTAGTAAGGGGTCTATGGTAGAACGTCCCTTACGAAAGCCATATTGACGAGTTGGAAGAGACTGTTGTGTCTCTCTAAATACCACACTAAACGTCTATTTACTAAAGGGGTTCCATCACTTTGCAAACTGCACGGTAAACCAATGGGACGATAGTGGAAGTTTCATGTCCCGTATGCTTGGTTTTGCGGGAAAGGGAGAACAATGGCGATTTCCACAGCTGTGGAAGAACTCCTTGGACCCAAAAAAGATTGTAAAGGCGTAATAGGACTGCAAGGGCTGACTGATGTAAATGTTGTAGCATACGAATATGAATGTCGTCGGGCCCAGCTGCTGATGATCGGCAAGCTGAGAGTGTTGCCTCCAGTTCTTTAAGTGTAAAAGGGAAAATTATACTGTTCTTCTCTGAGAGAAGAAAAGTCCAAGGGTGCTAACTCTCTGGCAGACTTTTAGGAAAGAAATGAGGGGCATAGATGGATTCCCTGAGAAATATGGACCAGATGATTGCCAATTTTATTGGCAACATCTAGTGGGCTTGCTATATCAACAACGGCAACCCGCAGAACAGGAGCCGGGTCAGGAAATATTTACCACCAGTTTTCGTACTTTTTTCCAGACTGCACTCATAGAGGAAGCAGAGGTGATGGTGGAGACATAATCTCGCCAGCAAGTGCGTTTAGCATCACGGATGACATGGCGAGCGATCGCACGCTTCTGCTTAAATTCAAGAAGTATCTCTGTGGTTCTATTGTACTGGTACCTGCCCCATGCAGCGCGTTTCAAACGTACTGCACGAGCACAAGCAGGAGACCACCAAGGCACGCATTTCTGAGAATGCCTGCCCAAAGTTTGGGGTATAGAATGAGAAGCTGCGGTTAAAACAGAGGACGAGAAGAGGTGTAAAAGCTCATCGATGGAGGACGAAGAAGGAACCTCTCTAAAAACAGTCAGGTGTGAGTAAAGGTTCCAATTTGCCTGATCAAATTGCCAGCGTGGGATGTGAAGAGGTGGTGAATATGAAGGGGAAGTAAGAATGATTGGGAAATGATCACTGTCATGTAAGTCCAGAAGAACAGACCAAGTGAAGTCTAATGCGGCGGAGGAAGAGCAGACTGAGAGATTGATGCAAGAGAGAGTGTGAGTCCGAGGATCAAAATGGGTACGAGTACCTGTATTTAAAACATGGAGGGGGTGGTGGCAAGGAAAGCCTCTAACTGAATGCCACAGGAATCACAGTGAGACCCCCCCCCCAGAGGAAATGGTGGGCATTAAAATCACCAAGTAACAGACTCGGTGGTGGTAATGACGAATCAAGAAAGGCAATATCCGGAATAGATAATGCCCGAGAAGGAGAGAGATATAAAGAACAGAGCGTATACCACCTATGCAAGTGGATACGGGCTGCTGTGTAATGTAGCGAAGTACGAACAAAGAGCTGATAGTACGGAATATCAGTGCTTAGAAAAAGGGCACTTTCATTAAAGGTCCCATCAGGAAAAGGATCTGAAGAATACAATAAATTATAGCCTGAGATGGGAGAGATAACAGCAGAGTGTAATTTCGGTTCCTGTAAGCAAACACCAACAGGGGAAAACTGGGAGAGTAACATCTGAAGCTCACCCCGATTACCCCTGTGAAGAAAGGAGTTGCGCAGATGGAGTAGAGGAGAGAGAAGGAGCGGAGGGTGGATCAGTGTCCATTGATGGTTTGGTCTCTGCAGTATATTCAGAGATTGCTTCAAGTGTTTCAGAATTCAGAGACGTCGAGACGTCGTATGGGAGACAATATTGGAAATGGTAGGGGGAGGATGAGTAAAGATTGGAACTGTAATGGACTGTACCAAGGTAGGGGGGGACGGAAGGGTGGAGGGAACTGGAGAAGCGTGGAAGGGGACAGAAGAGGCAGAAACCTGGGAGGTGGCAGAAGAGGAAGAAACTTGGGAGGGAACAGGGGAGGAAGCTACAGTACGAGGAGGAGGGTGAACCTCTACACTTGTAACAGAGCCAGTGATAGGGGGAGAACCAGGTACAGAGACAGGGAAGGGAAACTGAGGAGGTGGAAGATGGGTAGGAGGTTTAACAGACCTTTTTTTGACTTTTGAGAAGTAGAGGGATGATTGGGAGGTGTCATACGAGATCTCGTCGCTACTGAGGCTTGTGAGAGAGAACACAAGAAGAAAGATCAGACTGAGACGTTGAAGTAGGGACGTCTGAGCCGAGGACAGCAAAAGAATTAGCTACAGGATTGACTATGGGAGAGGTAACCACAGAGGTGGGTGCAGAAATGGGATCCCAAAGAAGTGGGGGGACGTTTTGAAACACGGGAATAAGAAACACGAGGTAGTCTCCCTTGGAGGCGGAGATGAGAAACTGCCATGGCAAAAGGGGAGACCTTCTGCCTCTTTGAGGTAACGGATTTCCGCTCTTTAAGTAGACTTGACAACGGCGAGGGGTACGAAGGTGAGCCTCATGAAAATTAAGGCAAGAGGGAGGTCGATTGCAAGACAATTAGAATTGGTCATCGGCACCACAGACTGGCATTCGGCGATAGATCTGCAATATTTCGGTGGATGGGCCAAAATCGCCAGCAATTTCTACACTGTTGTGGTGTAGGGATCACCTTTCGAACTTGTAACCGATGTCCTGCACATAAACTGAGGATGGGATTCACAGCGTCAAAAGTTTAAATGACCCAAACATTGCTAGGGTATCGTCTCTGCCCCGGGCAGGAAGAAACGTAAGTGTCTACCCAGGATTTTGGAGATCTTGGAGTTCCAGCTGTTCAAGAATGTCAGTGCCACATGTCTGGAAAAATTTGTTTGAACTATGGTATGGGGGCAGAATGATGGTACCACTACAAGAATTGAGGGAATGATGCTTTTCAATAGTTACAGGAACAGTATCAAAATGAGAGAGACGAGAAAACTCAAGAGCCTGGGTAGCATTCTGTACGGTGACGATGCGCTACCGCTCTTAAGAGCATGAAAAGAAATATCCCTTTTCCAAAATGGCGTAGGAGTGCCTTGCCAATACTGTGGTCAGAAAGATAGGCAGTAGAAGAAGTCGGTCGTAAAGTGAAGAATTTAGTCCATTGTGCAGTCTGAAAATGAGTGTGGAAAGGTGTGAAGGACCCTGTCGATCTTTTCTGGAAGAACGAGAAGGTGGGAAGTTATCATCAGCAGGTAATTGTCGTCGTTTAGGCGTGGGACCAGAGTTGGTCCGACGTGGAACGGGCCGGCGATTCAAAATTGCCGCACCGTAGGAAGGCCGAAGCATAGTCAGAGGAGAGCGAAGGTCAGATAAATCGAAGGAGTCAGTCGAGGCCTCAGTACCTGAAGCGGGTGAGGAAACAGCACCGGCAAAGGTACAGAGGCATGAGGAGTGTCCGAAGAGTGTCCAAAGACAAGGCGGGGTCAGAAAGGGGTGCGGTATCAAGAAGGGGCCCGGGTAGCAGGTTCATGGACAGGGCTGCCATGGTTAGGTTATCTTCTTTTTTTGTTTTTAAAAAAAATAAAAAATAAAAATAAAAAAACGAATAAAAAAAGGGGGGACCGGGGAGGGATAGTTCCTAGGAGGAATGAAAGGGCCAGAAATCTCCCTCCGCGCCCAAGAGGACCTCAGCACAGCAAGTAGCGCCCGATTGCAGCATGGAACCCGTGCCATACCCTACCCATCATGCCAGGGAAAACCGGCAATCCAGGATAGCAACCTCACATCGCCGAGCTACCTCGGTGGACAAAAGAGAGGGTGGCCGGAAATCCACCACAAAGCATACCTCCTTCGGCCACCACCCCAGAATCCGAAAGGTGGCTTCCAGAGATGCACCCGTCGCCCGAGAGACGCCCAAAGCCACCCTCCGGGATACCGGAGAGGGATCAGGACATCCCCAGGCAATCCAGATTCCACGGCAAACTACGCCACCGCCAAGAACCTCAACGGAATGGGATTGACCCCGGTACCCTTTCCCCTACCTAGGAACTAGCGTGCCTGTGGGGAAAAAAAAAAAAAAAAAAAAGGCCAAAAAGGAAGGGCAAAAGGGAGAGGTGGGGAGGAGGAGGAGGAAAGGAAAAAGGGGAGGATGGGATAGGGAACGGGGGATTGGGGGGTAATTAGGTTCGGTCTGAGGAAGTAGACCAACAGGTCTAATTCCTCAGACCAAGAGCCTCTTCACCACGCCAAGGAGCCCCCCTTGAAGAGGTATCTGTCCATAGAGGCCTGTACCTCTTGTTCCTTTATGACTTTCCTAAAGTTGTTCACAACATTGTCAGTGTACAGGTTGCCAACACGACTTGCAGTAGCTGTGTCAGGGTGATTTTCATCAAAAAGGTTTGCACTTCAAGCCACTTTGCACACATTTCCTTAATTTCAATAGTCATTAGCACCCTTGGTCTCGATGGGTTGGCACTAGAAGCTTTCTTGGGGCCCATGGTGACTTATTTTGCAGAAAGAAGCACAAAAACAGTGATATATGGATAATATAAGAATGTACCGAATGTATCCTTAGATGCGCGCACACTGTGCTTGTAACACTGGACACGTCTCGTACAAATCGTATCGCATACTGTGTTTGAACGGGAACCGAGGCAATTTTTTGCGATTATGCTTCAGATACCTGATTTATCGGATACCGTTGGCTTCGCAAACAGGTCAGTGTGTTGTGTGTGTGTGTGTGTGTGTGTGTGTGTGTGTGTGTGTGTGTGTGTGTGTGTGTGTGTGTGTGTGTGTGTGTTGTGTGTGTGTGTGTGTATATATATATATATATATATATATATATATATATATATATATATATATATATATATATATATATATATATATATATATATATATATATATATATATATTATATATATATATATATATTGGTGTGTGTGTGTGCAAAACAACCACTGTAAAAGAGTAGTGAAATTCCAAGTGCTTTCGTGACTACTCACATTGTCAAGGAACTATGAAAGTAATACATCAAAGGAAGGCAATTAAAGGGCTTAGACTACACCTCACAGTCAACCCCCACAACAAAGAAACATCTGACGTGTGACAATACCGGACTCATAAGAAAAGAGGAACACTGCAGTAGGTCCGCTGGTCAAACTAGACAGCTCCTCACGACAACCCACTAACAAAATATTCTACCCAAGAAATAAGGTTTATTATTTGTCCAATGTATTATTAAACTCTAACCAAATTTTATTAATTATAAATGAGTCTAATTTTTATAAACCTCAACAATAAAGTATTTCTAGCAATATTAAATGATATATCAATTACATTTCTCGGGTATTTCAGATCAATGGCTATTTCATAAATTTTGGATTCGTTGGAACCTTCCTTCTCTGCATCCTCCACCTCCACACCGTCCTCATTTCCAGACTGCATTTCTTTTTTCTTAGTCTGTTGATGTCTGATGCAGTATGACGTGGATGAAAGATGTTCTTGGTGACAACCACAGGCCACAGTGCACCACTTGCCATGTGCCTTACATTAACAATGAATCATGTCAGTCAGCTCTGGTGGAACTAGGTTACTCTCAGCAATGACAGATGATAAGGCACTTTTTCTGATCTTATATCTGAAGTGAGTGAAATTAGCAAACTTTTCGGGCAGGGCTTGTTGGTCTGCTGCTTTCCACAGCATGACCCACAGGTGGGTCCGCAACATGCACAGGAACAGGTAGGATGTTGGGGGCAGGGTCATGATTTCAGAATTTTTATTCTTTGTGAAAAGTGTGAAGCAGGCAGAGTCCAAAGATGTCCTCGGAGGCAGACCATACATTGAAGATGGTTATAGCCACCTCCATGAGATCTTGTGTTGTGCCCACCTTCCCTAGCACATCAGACAAACTTGGAAAGTCCCAAGCAAGCATGGTGTATATTGTACTGATCTTTATTTTGGCATATGGATATTAGGTCACCTCATACCCACACAGGGTATGCATGCCAAGCAGCTGCAGGCACTTTGGCCCTAGGCCAGCACAGGTGACACTGATATTCAAAATGTCCCATACCACCACTCCATCTGCACCTTGTACTTCAATCTGCAAGGATAAACACGTGTGTATCGTCGCCAGAATTGGCAGCCTTAAGGACATAGATGATGGTGATCTGTTTCATCATAACCAAAGCCACCACCCACAGTCTATATTGTCACATTCTCTCTTAAACTGAAGGTGGATGACACACTTGCCAACCTCCTCTTTTTGTTTATGCTCAGGATGATTGGTGATTGACAGTAGTAGTCGATGGAAACTTCACCTGCTGTCGCATTCTCTCATCATTGGCAGACATCTTGGTACTTGTTAAAGACAATGATTTTACGAGTATTATCTAGATAGTAACTCAGACTACCATTTATGGATATGATCAGATCTGAGAGACTGCCACCGTGTGACCACACAATGTGGTATAGAACAGTTGTTGAACATACACAATAAAAATGTCAGCAGCTAGTGTTGTGACCTCGAGCACACCGAGGAAGGTTCAACGCTGACTTATTGCCTTTCCGGAGACAACCATGCTTATTAATGAGTGATAGAGGCAGTGCACACAGCTTATAGGTGAACAGTGGTGAGGGATTATGAGAGTACTGAAGCCAGGCAGCTCACTCTCGGCCTCCATGATCCTAGTCAGATGCTTCTGAAACTCTGCTGCCATAGTATGTCTAATGGCGACACCAGCAAGTCGAAGCTGTCGTACCAGCCAAACACCATTCCCAGTGTCCGAGTGAGGTTCATCTGATGCATTGCGGCAACATTGACATACACGGTTTCACTGCTGACTTCCGGAACCGGAGCACCTTATACAGTACTCACCTATTTGTGGTTGCAGGGGTCGAGTCCTAGCTCCTGGCCCCGCCTCTTCACCGGTTGCTAGTCATACTCATGTAAGACATGAATGAGATAACTGTTACCAAACATGTGGTAGCTTGAAACCAGTCAGTGTTTGTTGCGTGTGTTGGTAATGGAAAATTGTATGGATTGTGATAGAATCAGTGATGATTTTATGAATGGTTGTGGTGGTACAGATCTGCTGCACCTTGAATGGTTGTAGTGATACAGACCTGCTGCATCTTGAATGGTTGTAGTGATACAGACCTGCTGCATCTTGAATGGTTGTAGTGATACAGACCTGCTGCATCTTGAATGGTTGTAGTGATACAGACCTGCTGCATCTTGAATGGTTGTAGTGATACAGACCTGCTGCACCTTGAATGGTTGTAGTGATACAGACCTGCTGCATCTTGAATGGTTGTAGTGGTACAGACCTGCTGCATCTTGAATGGTTGTAGTGATACAGACCTGCTGCATCTTGAATGGTTGTAGTGATACAGACACTGCTGCATCTTGAATGGTTGTAGTGATACAGACCTGCTGCATCTTGAATGGTTGTAGTGTACAGACTGCTGCACCTTGAATGGTTGTAGTGATACAGACCTGCTGCATCTTGAATGGTTGTAGTGATACAGACCTGCTGCACCTTGAATGGTTGTAGTGATACAGACCTGCTGCATCTTGAATGGTTGTAGTGGTACAGACCTGCTGCACCTTGAATGGTTGTAGTGATACAGACCTGCTGCATCTTGAATGGTTGTAGTGATACAGACCTGCTGCATCTTGAATGGTTGTAGTGATACAGACCTGCTGCATCTTGAATGGTTGTAGTGGTACAGACCTGCTGCACCTTGAATGGTTGTAGTGATACAGACCTGCTGCACTTGAATGGTTGTAGTGGTACAGACCTGCTGCATCTTGAATGGTTGTAGTGATACAGACCTGCTGCATCTTGAATGGTTGTAGTGGTACAGACCTGCTGCATCTTGAATGGTTGTAGTGATACAGACCTGCTGCACCTTGAATGGTTGTAGTGGTACAGACCTGCTGCACCTTGAATGGTTGTAGTGGTACAGACCTGCTGCACCTTGAATGGTTGTAGTGGTACAGACCTGCTGCATCTTGAATGGTTGTAGTGATACAGACCTGCTGCATCTTGAATGGTTGTAGTGATAGACCTACTGCATCTTGAATGGTTGTAGTGGTACAGATCTGCTTTATCTTGAATGGTTGTAGTGATACAGACCTGCTGCACCGTGATCAGTTCAGTGTTACCAGGTCTTCTTAAATACCCTCGAGCAGGGGTCCCCAACCTGTGGCCCTTCTAGGAAATGGATACGGTCCTCACATTAAATTATGAATTACTTTTATGTAGGTTCCACACTGCACAGTGTCAACAAAACCGTGCGGCCATCATCACACACTTGACAATTAAATGTGGCCTACTTGTGTAGAAGGTTGAGGACCACTGCTCTAGAGGGTCAGGTTTTCCCAGCTAGAATACTGGAGACTTTGGTGGAGGCCTCTAACTGTAACCCTTTAACTCCAAGTTTGTGCTGAAAATTTGTAAAGAATCTTAGTAAATTAGTAATTTAATATAGTGATAAAGATTTGACCCCACGATCTGAGAATACCAACCTTAACCACTGCATCAAAAGTGATTATTAGGCTTTCCTAACCAGTATAATGGGAAGTTGACTCCCTCCCTTTCACCACAATCTTTTAAGAGAAACCCTCAGACTCTGAGGGTTAAATCTCAATCACTCCATTGAATTGTTGCATTCCTTTATTATTGCATTAATGGTGCAGAGGGAATGTATTGTATTCTGAATGCATGTGGCGGCGGAGGCGGCGACACTTCTTAAAGTTGACCTTAGAATTTCGCGAGTTGAGGAGGGTCTGGTAGCAAGAGACAATCAATATGGATGTGACCTTGGTAGTGTTGTGGAGGGAGTGAGGTGTGTGGGCACAGGCATGGTTCCTGGCTGTGACCTTGGTAGTGTTGTGCAGGGGGGGGGAGGTGTGTGGGCACAGGCATGGTTCCTGGCTGTGACCTTGGTAGTGTTGTGGAGGGGGGGAGGTGTGTGGGCACAGGCATGGTTCCTGGCTCCTGCTGGTTGATACCTGGCCTGGTGCTGCTGCCACTGATGACGTTTACTTTCTTTATAACAAAATGTAATATATCAGCTGTACTATCCTGTTGTGTATAACAGGCGGCTCTCTTATATGATAGTAACATCATGGGAACTAAAGATAGTTGTATCCCTGTTATATGCTATCACGTAGGATGGCTTTCACACACAAGGTAGTCTGCCAGCCTGAGTTGGGAGACTTGAGTAAAGCGACGAGGATCTCGTCAATAAATGCACTGCAGTGATTGGAAGAGGATAGGAAGAAGAGAGAGAGTGACCTTGGCGGGTTTAAGATTAAGTGTTTAAAGTTGAGCGCCAGACACAACGTGAGGCGCTGGGACTTATCTGGGCGGGGCCGTTTCACGCCTTAATTAAAGATGTTTGCCGACTTTACATTCTAGGGGCGAGTGTTATGGATGGCGTCAAGTAGTACGAGGTTATCAGACAACCGCCACCCAGGAAAATACTACATTCTTCTCTTAACGTAAATTGGAAGTCTAACTATATGTTTTGCTCTAGCAAGATTACTGATCTTTTCTGTATCTTGCGAACTTGTAAGATAGCAGATAAATTTTACAAACTTCTAATTACAATCAGGATTTAAATCTGGCACGTGGTGGGCAGTGCTTAAAAATTATATATTGAAAAAAAAATCGTATTTAAGGACATATGGCTTTCAGTATGTATGTGAAATTTATTGACCTATCATGCTTTTATGGTCACTGGCGAACAGTGAAAATTAACCATTAACTCCTACTTACACTTTAGTCACACTTCACAGACACGCACATGCATATATATATACATACATCTAGGTTTTTCTCCTTTTTCTAAATAGCTCTTGTTTTTTATTTCTTCTATTGCCCATGGGGAAGTGGAAAAAGAATTTTCCCCCGTAACCATCGTGTCGTTGGGGCGACTAAATCCCGGGAGCAATGGGCTAGTAACCCTTTCCTGTACATTTACTAAAAAAAGAAAAAGAAAAATTTTATAAAACGGGATGCTTAAATTTGGCAGGATGTAGTGGGTGACAAAAACAGAGTTGCTGAGTTATAAATGAAAAAAATTTGGGATGTCCTGGCCTGCGAAACAAAGCTAAAGGGGGGTGGGGGAGTTTCAGGGGGGGGAAAATAAAGGGGTTTAAAATCTGGAGTTCTGGAGAGTTGCCCAAAAAGGAAAGGGGGACAGTAATGTTGATGATCAGTTAAAAAGGAAAAAAGAGAATATGAATGTGTAAATTCAAAAATTTATGGGGATTAAAGAAAAGGGTTTGGGATGCGAGAAGGGGGTCAAAATAAGGTTATGCCCCTGGAGAAAGAGGAATGCGGGAGAGAGAAGGGTTTTGGGAGATGTTAAGTGAATGTATAGGAGCCTTTGAACATGAGAATAATTTTGTAGGGCCTGAAGCTAAATAGGGGAAATTTTTTGGAGGGTTGGTAGGAACTTGGGGGGCCCCGGGGTAAAAATAAAGGGAGCCCTTTGATTTAACTTTGTTTTTAATGGGGGGTTTTGTTATAGGGAATCATATTTTAAAAAGAGGATAATAAGTAACAAGATATATGAGGGAAAAGCAGTAGTTTGTTTTGGGTTTTATCGGTAGATAAAAACGTTGAGTAGACTTCAGGATGTACATGTTTATAGAGGGGCCACAGATATATCAGATCACTTTCTAGTTGTAGCTACACTGAGAGTAAAAGGTAGATGGGATACAAGGAGAATAGAAGTATCAGGGAAGAGAGAGGTGAAGGTTTATAAACTAAAAGAGGAGGCAGTTAGGGTAAGATATAAACAGCTATTGGAGGATAGATGGGCTAATGAGAGCATAGGCAATGGGGTCGAAGAGGTATGGGGTAGGTTTAAAAATGTAGTGTTAGTGTTCAGCAGAAGTTTGTGGTTACAGGAAAGTGGGTGCGGGAGGGAAGAGGAGCGATTGGTGGAATGATAATGTAAAGAGTGATAAGGGAGAAAAAGTTAGCATATGAGAAGTTTTTAGAAAGTAGAAGTGATGCAAGGAGGGAAGAGTATATGGAGAAAAAGAGAGGGGTTTTAAGAGAGTGGTGAAGCAATGTAAAAAAGAGAGCAAATGAGAGAGTGGGTGAGATGTTATCAACAAATTTTGTTGAAAATAAGAAAAAGTTTGGAGTGAGATTAACAAGTTAAGAAAGCCTAGAGAACAAATGGATTTGTCAGTTAAAAATAGGAGAGGAGAGTTATTAAATGGAGAGTTAGAGGTATTGGGAAGATGGAGGGAACATTTTGAGGAATTGTTAAATGTTGATGAAGATAGGGAAGCTGTGATTTCGTGTATAGGACAAGGAGGAATAACATCTTGTAGGAGTGAGGAAGAGCCAGTTGTGAGTGTGGGGGAAGTTCGTGAGGCAGTAGGTAAAATGAAAGGGGGTAAGGCAGCCGGGATTGATGGGATAAAGATGAAATGTTAAAAGCAGGTGGGGATATAGTTTTGGAGTGGTTGGTGCAATTATTTAATAAATGTATGGAAGAGGTAAGGTACTAGGGATTGGCAGAGAGCATGCATAGTTCCTTTGTATAAAGGCAAAGGGGATAAAAGAGAGTGCAAAAATTATAGGGGGATAAGTCTGCTGAGTATACCTGGTAAAGTGTATGGTAGAGTTATTATTGAAAGAATTAAGAGTAAGACGGAGATAGGATAGCAGATGAACAAGGAGGCTTTAGGAAAGGTAGAGGGTGTGTGGACAGGTGTTTACAGTGAAACATATAAGTGAACAGTATTTAGATAAGGCTAAAGAGTAAAGAGGTCTTTGTGGCATTTATGGATTTGGAAAAGGCGTATGACAGGGTGGATGGGGGCAATGTGGCAGATGTTGCAAGTGTTATGGCGTTTGGAGGTAGGTTACTGAAAGCATGAAGAGTTTTTACGAGGATAGTGAGGCTCAAGTTAGAGTATGTAGGAAAGAGGGAAATTTTTTCCCAGTAAAAGTAGGCCTTAGACAAGGATGTGTGATGTCCCCGTGGTTGTTTAATATATTTATAGATGGGGTTGTAAGAGAAGTAAATGCGAGGGTCTTGGCAAGAGGCGTGGAGTTAAAAGATAAAGAATCACACACAAAGTGGGAGTTGTCACAGCTGCTTTTGCTGATGAAAATGTGCTCTTGGGAGATTCTGAAGAGAAGTTGCAGAGATTGGTGGATGAATTTGGTAGGGTGTGCAAAAGAAGAAAATTAAAGGGGGAATACAGGAAAGAGTAAGGTTTTGAGGATAAAAAGATTAGGTGATGAAAGATTGAATATCAGATTGGAGGGAGAGAGTATGGAGGAGGTGAATGTTTTCAGATATTTGGGAGTGGACGTGTCAGCGGATGGGTCTTTGAAAGATGAGGGAATCATAGAATTGATGAGGGGAAAAGAGTGAGTGGTGCACTTAGGAGTCATGGAGAAAAAGAACTTTGTCCTTGGGGGGCAAAGAGGGGAATGTTGAGGTAGTTTTACCAACGCTCTTATATGGGTGTGAGGCATGGGTGATGAATGTTGCAGCGAGGAGAAGGCTGGAGGCAGTGGAGATGTCATGTCTGAGGGCAATGTGTGGTGTGAATATAAGGGCAGAGAATTCGTAGTTTGGAAGTTGGAGGAGGGGCGGGATTACCAAAAATGTTGTCCAGAGGCTGAGAAGGGTTGTTGAGGTGGTTCGGACATGTAGAGAGAATGGAGCGAAACAGAATGACTTCAAGAGTGTATCAGTCTGTAGTGGAAGGAAGGCGGGGTAGGGGTCGGCCTGGGAAAAGGTTGGAGAGAGGGGTAAAGGATGTTTTGTGTGCGAGGGGCTTGGACTTCCAGCAGGCATGCGTGAGCGTGTTTGATAGGAGTGAATGGAGACAAATGGTTTTTAATACTTGACGTGCTGTTGAGTGTGACAAAGTAACATTTATAAAGGGGGTTCAGGGAAACCGGCAGGCGGACTTGAGTCCGGGAGATGGGAAGTACAGTCCCTTTTTTTTAAAAAACTCTGAAGGAGGGGTGTTAATGTTGCAGTTAAAAACTGTAGTTTAAAGCACCTTCTGCAAGACGTGATGGGAGTTGAATAAATGGTGAAGTTTTTCTTTTTCGGGCCACCTTGCCTTGGTGGGATGGGCCAGTGTGATAAATATAATTATTATATATATTATTATATATATATTTATATATATTTTAAAATATATATATAAAAATATATATTATATATATATTTTATATATATATATATATATAATATATATTTATATATATATATGAGAGAGAGAGAGAGGGAGGTAGCACTTGTAGAACTGTCCTGGGGAGCTTCATCCTCAGAGAAAAGAATAAACTTGCTTCAGGGAAAACTCAAGGTTCTCCCTGAAGCTTTAACAATTTTCTACCACCACCATGTTATATATTATATTGTAGTGTAACCTTGAGACTTGAGAATACGCCAGTAAAGGATGGCTACAGTAGGTCTACGAGCCCATGCTAGGCACGTCTAACTTAGGCCTATATCTTTTGATATGAAGCCAGGAGGTTTATTAGTATTCTATCAACACTTAGGCACTATTATATTTACTTTAAACTTTCTAATAACCAGAACTACTATATATTTTTAGCTTTAGGCATAAAGTTTTATATTGGTAAGTTTCTTAGTAAAGTAAGTAAAGTAAAGGTTTATTTCTTTGTAAAGGTTACCCCTCAAGGAAGGTTCCTTGATGTTGGTGAGGGGCTCTTGATTTAGGGAATTGGATCTGTGCTCCGGTTCCCCGAATTAAGCCTGAATGCCTTCCACCCCCCCCCAGGCGCTGTATAATCCTCCGGGTTTAGCGCTTCCCCCTTGATTATAATAATAATTTGTAAAGGTTACAATGTGTAATTACAATTTTGGTTTAAGTACAAAGCCACTATCATGCCGGGGCACGAGATGGCTGAGGTCATGGTGCGGACAGGTGACCGCCAAGGTCACAAGAGCGTCATGGGGGTGACCTTGGCGTGGTCACCGCCTTGTTTACCCCCCCCCCTTCCTCCCGCACTCCTCCAGTATCTTATCCCATGATCACCATCAGGTGGTGCGTGTGTCTGGGGGGTGTTGCCAGTTGGTGTCTTTTGAGTTGCCAAACTCCATGGTAAGAGTTAAGTTCAACTTGTCATTATCGCTGATGGAGTCACATTGAAAGGTGCACATCAACTGTGCACTCTTGTTAAATAACGAGCAACAAATAAATAACAAAAAGGCACAATACCGTGACTGGAACGATACACAAATAACCCGCACATAAAAGAGAGAAGCTTACGACGACGTTTCGGTCCGACTTGGACCATTGACAAAGTGTGACTTTGTCAATGGTCCAAGTCGGACCGAAACGTCGTCGTAAGCTTCTCTCTTTTCTGTGCGGGTTATTTGTGTAACGAGCAACAACTGCTACAGGTGTTGCGGTGCACACTCTCTTATTTGAATAATATACTATACTGTTTATCATATTTTTATTAAGAGAATTTTTCGTCTTCCAGGAACCTCATAAATTCACCAGTCTTGAAAGTTGAAGTGATAATCTCTGGTGGAGAAAACATCACAAGAAAACATCATACACCGCATATTGTATTTTATTTGCATACTTGTTAATATGGCCTACCATTGACGTACAGTTTGTATTAAGATGAACGTTGAAGACGCAACCTGACCCTGTGTGTTCAAGTGCGAGGTTTATACTTGATATTGACATTTATTGACATAAATGTCGCTCTACTTCCTCCTCGGGTTCACGGCCTTAAAGTCTTAAATATATACTCACGGGAGCGGAGAAAAAGATACATGATAATATATACCTGGAAAATACTTGAGGGCCTTGTCCCAAATCTGCACACTGCCATAACATACTGGTGTGAGATATATGGGAAGAAGTGTTAAATAAACCTATTGAAAAACAGGGGTGCAGTGGGCACAATAAGAAAACACTGTATCAGCATCCGTGGTCCCAGATTATTCACCATCTTGACAGAAGATATCAGAAACACTGCTGGAACAGGTATTCAAGAGGAAACTGGACAAGTATTTCCACCAGGTGCCAGATCAACCAGGCTGTATTGGATGCGTGGGTCGGCGGGTCACCAACAATTACAACCTGATTGATCAGGCAAGCACCAGACGAGCCTGGCCCAAGGCCGGGCTCTGAGAGTAGAAAAAAAAATCTGGGAACTCATCGAAGGTACAAAGGTGCAGAATATACCTCATTCATGAAGTCTGGTTCCTCCCATAATGTAGTCTGGTTCCTCCCATAATGTAGTCTGGTTCCTCCCATAATGTAGTCTGGCTCCTCCCATAATGTAGTCTGGTTCCTCCCATAATGTAGTCTGGTTCCTCCCATAATGTAGTTGGGTTCCTCCCATAATGTAGTCTGGCTCCTCCCATAATGTAGTCTGGTTCCTCCCATAATGTAGTCTGGTTCCTCCCATAATGTAGTCTGGTTCCTCCCATAATGTAGTCTGGTTCCTCTCATAATGTAGTTTGGCTTCTCCCATAATGTAGTCTGGTTCCTCCCAAAATGTAGTCTGGCTCCTCCCATAATGTAGTCTGGCTCCTCCCATAATGTAGTCTGGTTCCTCCCATAATGTAGTCTGGTTCCTCCCATAATATAGTCTGGTTCCTCCCATAATGTAGTCTGGTTCCTCCCATAATGTAGTCTGGCTCCTCCCATAATGTAGTCTGGCTCCTCCCATAATGTAGTCTGGCTCCTCCCATAATGTAGTCTGGCTCCTCCCATAATGTAGTCTGGTCCTCCCATAATGTAGTCTGGTTCCTCCCATAATGTAGTCTGGTCCCTCCCATAATGTAGTCTGGCTCCTCCCATAATGTAGTCTGGCTCCTCCCATAATGTAGTCTGGCTCCTCCCATAATGTAGTCTGGCTCCTCCCATAATGTAGTCTGGTTCTTCCCATAATGTAGTCTGGTTCCTCCCATAATGTAGTCTGGTTCCTCCCATAATGTAGTCTGGTTCCTCCCATAATGTAGTCTGGTTCCTCCCATAATGTAGTCTGGTTCCTCCCATAATGTAGTCTGGTTCCTCCCATAATGTAGTCTGGTTCCTCCCATAATGTAGTCTGGTTTTCCCCCCATAATGTAGTCTGGCTCCTCCCATAATGTAGTCTGGCTCCTCCCATAATGTAGTCTGGCTCCTCCCATAATGTAGTCTGGCTCTCCCATAATGTAGTCTGGCTCCTCCCATAATGTAGTCTGGCTCCTCCCATAATGTAGTCTGGCTCCTCCCATAATGTAGTCTGGCTCCTCCCATAATGTAGTCTGGCTCCTCCCATAATGTAGTCTGGCTCCTCCCATAATGTAGTCTGGCTCCTCCCATAATGTAGTCTGGCTCCTCCCATAATGTAGTCTGGCTCCTCCCCCTTTAAAGTAGTCTGGCTCCTCCCATAATGTAGTTTGGCTCCTCCCATAATGTAGTCTGGCTCCTCCCATAATGTAGTCTGGCTCCTCCCATAATGTAGTCTGGTTCCTCCCATAATGTAGTCTGGTTCCTCCCATAATGTAGTCTGGCTCCCCTCATAATGTTTGTTGGTTCCTCCCCTAATGTAGTTTGGTTCCTCCCATAATGTAGTCTGGTTCCTCCCATAATGTAGTCTGGTTCCTCCCATAATGTAGCCTGGCTCCTCCCATAATGTAGTCTGGCTCCTCCCATACTGTAGCCAGGTTCCTCCAATAATGTAGTCTGCTTCCTCCCATAATGTAGTCTGCTTCCTCCCATAATGTAGTCTGGCTCCTCCCATAATGTAGTCTGGCTCCTCCCATACTGTAGCCAGGTTCCTCCAATAATGTAGTCTGGCTCCTCCCATAATGTAGTCTGGCTCCTCCCATAATGTAGTCTGGCTCCTCCCATAATGTAGTC